>OX235279.1:478009-581488 GCA_944472155.2 Trichobilharzia szidati
ATAATTCTTGTATTCACTTAGATCTCTTACATAGTTTCGTATTATCTACTTTGTTTCTATGTGCATCCTGAGTAAAACTCACTCATCAAAATATTCATATTATTATTGCATAACTTCTTTTAACAACTGTTTGTGACAACTCATCACCTTTGTTACTACCCTAGTTTCACTAACACTTAATTTTCTTGACCTGTATTACCAACCTTCACTTGTTTATTTAAATTTAACCTTAACCGATTGTAACTTTGTTAGACAAACTTAATGTACACATACATACAAAACAATGCATATATATTTGCGATTGTACAGCTAAGAAGATGAATTCGCCGAAAAGAGACTCTTCGCTGATCTACGTGTTTTGTTTTCATTAATGCCTGGATGGGGATTATCCATGAATTGAGACGTAGCAAGGACCCCTCGACAGTCAAGGAACTCAATGGGTTTCTGCGGTACTCTGTCAAGCTTGCTGTGGGGAAAGCGAAAGTCGGCTTTTTCGAGAATTGCGTCTCTAATCATCAGTATCCAAAGTGGTTCTGGAAAGCACTTCGATGCAATCATATATATATCCAAATACGGAGTCCCTTCAACGCCATGCAATGAATTGTGCTGATTCTATCAGATCACGTATGCCCGAACTGCAGCGGAATATCAATCAGAGGTCCTCTGCCTTATACGAATTTACTTCGGACGAATGTTAAAGATTCACTGAATATATCAACTTGGTTGAAAATAAACGATCGCAGTCCGTTGTAACCCAGCTCAACAACAGCCTAAAGCAGATGAAACCTCAAGGCAAATTTCTTGACGAACCCCCGAGATTTGTGTTCAATTATTCCTCAGTACCTTTAACCGACATGCAACTGGAAGTCCTGTCTCTGGGCCCAAAATTCTGCGATATAAATTTCAACGCCGACAAACTCCATACTCAGGTCCAGTTTGAAAATCTAATCAGCCAAACGCAGGATCTCAGCCCAACTTCTGAAGACGAATTACAGAGATTCAAGTCAACAATCATGGACTGCTAATATCATAATAATTGAGAATGTGAAGCCATTTCGATATGTGACGAACCAGATTAGAGATATTTGGTTGTAATTTACTGAATTTCAAAGTTGTATAAAACTGCCTCGAGAAGGAATGACTTGTAACGCCCATATATCCATCTAAGCCCTTTGAACATGCGAAAAATGATGTCACATCCTCTCACAGTATTCACCAATTTGAATGTACGTGTGGACACACGCACACATACATAGGGAGGACTCATCGATCTCTTCAAGTAAGGGCTGGCTTCAGAGCATATGCCTAAATGGTTCCAGAAGCAGATGGAATCTTCAGAACCCACTAATGGTGAGAACAGACGCAGAATTAGCTCCTCTATTGCGAAACATATTACAGAGGAGACAGGACATGAAATTGACGTCAACACATCTTTAAACCTATCCATGAAACGTGTTTGAGGCGTATCCTAAAGTTTGTGGAAGCCCTAGCAGTTGGAAAGTTAAAACGACATTTATGCGTTCAAAAACAATTCGTCATCACAATAAACTCACTTTCCTTGGTAAACTTTGTTTCATTTTTATACCACAGCAGATGTACTATCACCTCTGTTGTTTGGTTTAGTCATTCATCTTCTGTGCTATTTTGACCTTCAATATGTCCTTTTAACTTGACCTAAGTCTATTTTCTCACTCACCTCTTAACTCTGTATTAATTTCATATATATATATATATATTCCTATGACAAGTCCGTGTGTGAGCACATTGTTCGAAATGTGTTGCGCAAATACATTACACGATTCAGCCAAATGACGTCTTCATATTGCTTTGTCCAAAATGAAGACTGATTAAAAATTAATTATCCATAGTTGATTTGTAAGTGTTAGTGTTGCTTTTACGAGTTGATCAGGGATTGATGTCAGTTAGAGAACCAGTTGTTGAGTACTGCCGATGATTCCTGAAAACCAGGACAAAACAGCTGTTCAGTACTCCCTGACTAGTTTACAACGGTTCTCTAACTGATATCAATCCGTGATCAACTCGTAAAATTAATTGAGTAAGTGCATTCACATTAGGAACAATTGCAGAGAGAGACGCTAAGGTTAAAATTTCCTATGAGAAATATGAATTACACATATAGATTAGCCAGATCTCCCAGTCAGACAAAAAGAAATTACAAGTATTGGTTTTGTAGGGATTTGGTTTGATTGCATGGAGGGTTTCATCATGAGCTGACATCAGTTAGAGAACCACTGGAAAACCTGGGAGTACTGGACAGCTGTTTCGTCCTAGTTTGGGACTCATCAGCAGTACGCACCCATCGGGATTCGAACCCAGGACCTTCTGATTACAAGGCGAGCTCGTAGACCATTGAGCCACTGGGACCCGATCCAATGGTCCTTGAATTCTAACTTCTGCCAATTCACGACATAGCGCGACCATTTCGCAATGTCTTCTTTGATGAGTAACTGTCCTCATCTTCGACCTGCTGTACCCTACTGGTCACGGCTTCCCACTAGAACCCCAGGCAGTCAGGCAGTTAACCTGGGGTTCTAGTGGGAAGCCGTGACCAGTAGGGTACAGCAGGTCGAAGATGAGGACAGTTACTCATCAAAGAAGACATTGCGAAATGGTCGCGCTATGTCGTGAATTGGCAGAAGTTAGAATTCAAGGACCATTGGATCGGGTCCCAGTGGCTCAATGGTCTACGAGCTCGCCTTGTAATCAGAAGGTCCTGGGTTCGAATCCCGATGGGTGCGTACTGCTGATGAGTCCCAAACTAGGACGAAACAGCTGTCCAGTACTCCCAGGTTTTCCAGTGATTCTCTAACTGATGTCAGCTCATGATGAAACCCTCCATGCAATCAAAAAGAAATTAGTCGATGAAACAATACGCCTAGTGTAAGCCATCACAAATATTCACACGATCAAAGAGAGGCGAGAAGAAAGGCAAATCGAAACAACCTCAACAAGAAACCAAACACAGAGAAATTGAAATTAAACAAAACAAAAACAAAACAATCCAATTCAACGTAGTGAGATTAAATACGCATCTGTCAGAAATCAACAGAGAAACGTTTCCGAAAATAACAACAATTTGATAAAAAATATCGTTTGATAAACACAAGTACGAGAATAGGCTCCAGGGAAAATACTAAAATTGGTATACTTCTATGAATATGAAAGACGTAAACATTACAGAAGTTTAAACATCATTGTATTGTCATGCACGTAAACAGCTTAGTTTATCACTCACTCTCATAAATATCCAGGGAGATTGAATCAATCAATATATTATTACTTAAAATAGTTCCAGAGTGCTTACAAAAGTATTGTTTTGATTTTGTGAACATGCTGTGACAACTTTCACCAATTTCATATTGACCCAGTTGTACACGCATTATCAATATGCATTCGCCAATGAAGAGTTTTGTTTGAATAGAAATCACTCCCACGCTTTCACCTAGTCCTCGTCCGCCTACCTATTCTGAATCGATGATTTCACTTCTGTCAGCACAGTGCTTACTTGACCAATAGAAATGGAATTATACTCGGCATGTTGGTTGCCTCAACAGACATTGCGATTGGTGAAGAAATGATTCTGGAATCAGTATGCATACAATGCTTGTTTCTCGTGAGCTTTCACTGAAAACACACAACTCGTCATGAATGCATTATCGTTTGTATTGTCATATAATATGTGTTTGTTAACTCATTGATGCGAATCATTCGGTTTGTTTGTGTGTGAATTGTGCACATTGACCCATACAATTTCATCCAAACTGAAATAATTCTCACGTTTCATTGTAGTCGTCCTTTTGTCTTCATCTTTTGTTCAATTTTGTTCCTCAATGTATATTTTGTTAGCACTGAAGATTTGAACTTTTAACTATTATATTGAATTGGTGTTACTTTTGTGTTTTTTCCACCAATTTCCTGTCTGTTTACGATATTCTACGATATTCAGTTTATTCAATCTGGTAATCGCGTGGCAGTGGATGTGTTCAGATTGTTATATGCAACTCACAGGTGAAGGTCCAACATGTATTCTCCTATGATGGTTGAATAAATTTCAACTAATCAATCGTACTTAATTTGCCGAAGATTGCTTACGCTGAATGAATTCGCCACAGAATTCTAAACGTCAGGAGGTTCACTGGTGCACCCACATTTTGAAACAAAGATAAATGCTAAGAAATTCATCAATGTTATGCCTGCATGTGAGCAACAAACAAGTAGATTTTGTATGAGAATAATACTGTGGCACTGTTTCAGCGTAGAATTCCTCTATGGATGAAGTCACAGTAATATTACTGCATAAAACTGTGTGACTTTATCAAACTAACACTTTCTCCGTTATGACACAAATGTTGCACTAGATAAGAAGAACACCGACACTTCCAGAAAGTCGATATTATCCTCTCCTAGCCGTAACGCGAAATATAATGAGGAATTTGATAACAAAACATGCAGAAACACACAACTCGTGACAGAAATCCTCGACATCTGCACACTCGTAAGAAGAATCCACGCTGGAGGGGAAGGAAATAAGACACACCCGACTCTCCACGGACAATCACCTAAGTACACACTCTCATGAAAAGCCAAGTGGCACTTAAGCTCAAATTGATAACTGGAGTAGCAACATCAACACTCCAAATGTAACAAAGGACAACAATATGGGTCCTCAAAGTATCGCGCACAAACAAACTTTGATAGGATATATGGCACGAGTCTGATGGGAATTAAGTCACAATGCAGCATTGCATACAATGAAACAAACCCCTTTCAAGTCACACTTGGTGACTCCAAACACAAAGCAGAATAATAGGTTTTGGGCATCACCAGTAACCAGTAGTTGTTTATCCACCGCTTCCCTGACAGCGTTGACGAAACAAGTGGTGGAGACGTCAACTCTTCTTAACCCGTACCACGAGTGTTCCCTCCCTCTGCGAGGAAAACTGGCACAGTTCACTCAACACGCAAACAATAATCACACTCAATGCTTGTATGAACATACATCAGAGAAGAAATCTCGCGCGTGTCTCCAACCTATCTAAGAATAGAACTAACTTAATCTTTGGCGAATCGAACAATACAACTCATTATTCGTTAAAAGGAGAAGAGAGTAACTCGATAGGCAGAGGTGAACATGACACTGATGCTACTTGTAACACAGGGTAATCTCGCCATTCAGAATCACTGGATGCCGAACCTCATTTGAGCCTGATTACGAACTTAAATATTTCAAACATTATTACAACCCTCAACTTCACCTAGTCCTCAGTACTGCTAAACCTATGCTCAACAAACTACCGATGCTCAAGGCACACTCACTGGTATATAATTCTCCCATTATTATAGCTATTTTTATTACTGAATATTGGTGTCAATCTGATATACCAGAGGAAGATATCAGCATCGATGAGTACATAGAATTGCTATGTTACAGAAGCAGTGGTACGGATGGAGGCTGCCTTACGTACTTCCTGAATACACTTGCTGTACTGCAGAGGTAAAAAAGGGAACTCAGCATCATGCATGGCACCCTGTGTCGCAACTTACACTTTGAAAATAATTCAGTACTAATTGGATACATTTACAGAGCACATGGGAACATCAGTGATTACGAGACTCAAATAATCAATGCACTGGAGCAAGTGTCCACTCTTCCATACAATCATAAGATCATATGTGGAGACTTCATTCTACCTGCAATCAGAAATTTCATACATATTTTTCTCCTTAATTAATTTGAACAAAGCAAGTACTACAGTTTTAGCAGAATAAAATGTTACCATCTTTTATTTTGTTGCCTTGTCTTCGTCCTCTTACAGGGCAAAGTTATTATTGAATGTATCTACAAAAACAATTTCAAGATACTTTCACAGAGTTCATTTTAATCTAAAATCAATCGATCAACATACGCATACACTTATAATGTTTACATATATATATGCAATGTTAAACACTATTCCGATTAATAATAATCATACACAATATAAACGTTTCAGCATCTCGCTTTTGGATGACAAATATCCAGTTACCAGGGCAAAGAAAGACTGATAACCACTTCTTTCTGAACGCATAAGTCAGGTTTCAGGCGCTTTATGGAAAGGGCTTCAGCAAACTTAAGGAGAATTGAGCTCTTTTGCTTATTGATAATTTTGAACGACTTTTCGACGTCCACCTCATGACCAACCCGTGTCGAGGAGATGCCTGGCGATGGCACTGTTTAAAGCATTTGTTCGCTTTAGACGTAAGCTTTTTGGTACATGTTCAGAAAATCGTAGATATGCCCTTCTTTCTGTTCTTCCAATGTAACTGCTCCTGCAGATACATGTGAATTTGTATATACATTTGGAGTTAACATGAGAAGGATATCTATCGACTTTTGATTGGATCAAAGAGCAAGTTGTTCGATTGACAGGGACGAGTTTAGCTGCAGGGTAGGCTGTGGCTAGTGCTGTGCTCAGCCTTCTGCTGATCATCGCTGAAATGTTTTCACCTTTATAATCAAACTGAAAGTAGATTGGCATTTTTTCCCCTGTGATTTGTTTTACATTTTTGACTTCAGATCTTCCATACTTGTTGATGAACATTTGAGGGTAGTCACTGCTCTTCAGTGTTTTTTCAAGAAACTCAAATTATTCCTCTAATTTCTCTATAGAGCATATTCTCCTCGCTCTATAGTACAGAGTCTTGACTAGACCACGTTTGAAGCTATTTGGACAAAAACTATTAAAATGTAAGTATTGTCCTTTCCACGTAGACTTTCGATAAATTGACTTCTGAAGACTATCGCCTTCTAAGCGTTCCATGGCGATGTTGATGAAATGCAACTTTCATGTTCCATAGTGAACTCAATTTGGTGAGCGCATCATTGAATAATCTTAGTAAGTGTGAAGAATGGCTTTCAATTTTGCACGCTATAAATGTGTCATCAACATATCGACAGTAGGAAGTTGTTTCGTCGATTGCATGCACATATAAGTATATATATGTATATATTATTAGTGAATGCGTATGTTGATCGATTGATTTTAGATTAAAATGAACTCTGTGAAAGTATGTTAAAGTTGTCTTTGTAGATACATTTAATAATGTCTTTGCCCTATAAGCAGTTGAAGAGAAGGTAACGAAATAAAAGATGGTAACATTTTATTCTGCTAAAACTGTAGTACTTGCTTTGTTCAAAGTCCTGAAATCAACTGAGACTAACTAGCAGGCCCAGAGGTGATAACCTACTAAACCTAATATTCTGCCACAACATAAGTCTATATTTAAAACAATTAGTCCCTTTTATAAATCTGGATAAGGTTATTTGAAGACGGAGATTGTCTGCAAAATTTTGATGTATTGGCGGTATACATTTCGAACAATCTGGTCACAGATTTACTTCTCATGTCGATATATATGAAAAAGTTAAATTAAACAAAGTGACAAATAAGAATTTAAGAATGATCAATACAACGTTTGGTAATCCAATCAAATAAGAATTACCAAGGTAGGTTGAGTGAAATAATAATGTGTTTTTGGATACACAGGTTGCGGCCTAGTTTTATGAATAGCTATAGCTTCGGCGTATTTCAATAAGCGCCCTTGACTGTTTTTATAGATGACCTTAAAGGCTGAGTTAACATCAATCTTACGGTTCATCTCGATTTAATGTTTAGCTATAGTCGAAGTTAGTAGTCTGACACGTGTATCTATAGGTTTTTCACAATTCATTTGTTTTTCTAGCCATTTTTGTATATGCTCTCCCACTCTCATATGCAAAGGGTGATTATTTCCTCCCTATGTATGTGTGACCACACACACACGAAAATTGGTAAATAGTTCGGGATGTGAGATAATCACCTGTGCACTTTTTAGGTTTGCAGTGAAGCATATTTTTAGCTTTTTCGATAATTATCAGCTGGGCTGCATAAAAGGCTTTACGGATGATTGAATTCAATCTTTGTGTCAAAATCACACTGTTTATTTCCCGGTTGAAAACGGATATCCTTTAAAATTTTTAAACAGGTGTAGAAGTCAATTAGTCTATAAACCTACGATCCATACTGCCCCTATAAAAAATGTTTTCATCAAATTATGTCACATCCCACACTATCTGCCAATTTTCGTGTGTGTGTGGTCACACATACATAGGGAGGAAATAATCACCCTTTGCATATGAGAGTGGGAGAGCATATACAAAAATGGCTAGAAAAACAAATGAATTGTGAAAAACCTATAGATACACGTGTCAGACTACTAACTTCGACTATAGCTAAACATTAAATCGAGATGAACCGTAAGATTGATGTTAACTCAGCCTTTAAGGTCATCTATAAAAACAGTCAAGGGCGCTTATTGAAATACGCCGAAGCTATAGCTATTCATAAAACTAGGCCGCAACCTGTGTATTCAAAAATAGTTGATTATTACACATAATCTAACTTCGCGACCCATATTTGTGCGTCGGTCGCATAGCAGTTAGGAAGCTCACCGACCATGCACATTGTCCGGGGTTCGATCCACCGCAGGTGCACTCCTTTGCCTCGCTAAGCCAGTAATAAAGATGATGAAGGGGAAAGGTTGGGCATGCGGCTAGCAACCACATCCTGTAAAATGAGCACTGCTACAGAAACTTCAAGCCTCTAGCTGCAAGCCCTATGTTCCACTGGGAACTTGAAGGAATAAAAAATCCTTATTGAATTTCATTACCAAACGATGTGATAGGCATACTTAATCCTTTTATTTCACGACATAAGTCCCTTCTCAATCTTGTTGGGTTCTACGTTTTCAGGTAGCAACCACAGAGCAGTTCTGTGCACACTGCCTTTTCCACCAATGCAATGCAGCTTATACCTCTACTTCACAACAAATAACACAGGAATTGTAGAAAGACAAACTCGGCTTTCGTAAAATCAATGCTAAGATCCTCTGAATAGGGAAAATACTTCCTTGCTGATTACCTCTCGAAAGTTCTCAGCATCTTCTATTAGAACTCAAGCACTTACCTAATGGCTGCCATTCCACTACATACACTAAGCGTTTCCGTACATAGGAAGCCATTTATAAAACCAAAGTATCTCACAAAACCGTTGAGACTCGTGACAAGTGACTTCAAACACCATGACTTTGACACACTAGAGTCAATACTTAACGCTCTAAGCTCTGTCTCACAAGCTCAAGATTTGCGTTAGAGGAACGAATAACGCAAGGCACCATCCAGGCATGCTTTAGTTTCTGCTGCCACAGAAATCCTCAAGAAGCGGTTGAATCGCAAAAATTACTACATTTCTCTCCTCATCGGTAAAGGCAGGCTATACAATGACTCTGCAGACATGTGTGAATAATTAAAGAAATATTTGCAGTTAACTGACCTAAGCCTACAATCCCTTTGTGAATTTCTCCCGAAAGAAATCGGAAACGTTAATCCAAACTATAGATTTAACCACACTTAGAGTGACGCGTAAAGTCCGAAATACAAGATATTCTGCAATACGGTACTTCATTACATAAAATTGGATAAATAATATACAAACCTCAAAATGTGAGGTGTCTGTGGCCGTCAAATGGACAACCCCTGTGCAGTCAATAAGTAAAAGCAGCAATGCTGTGTCAAGGTCGATCCACGTGTCGATTCGAATGGCCCGCGAATGCCAAGGAAAGAATAAACAAATATGAACAAACAACTTTCAATAGTAAAGCATACACTATAGGGTAAGGTCAGCAAATAATGTTTAAGGAGAAGAAAAATAAGGACTATACATTAATAGAATGATTATAGAACAAATAATTTAACTGCAGTCGTAAGCAAATGTCATTGTTATAAATTAACATAATGCAACCATACTACTTACAAATGACAAGTGGTATATTGTTGAACAAAGGAAAGATTGAGAATGAACAGGTAGGAAAGGAATCAAAACCCAGTGTCCAGTGTACACGCTAATAACATTACGCAACTTTACTCTTGTCTCTCAATAAAACAAACTAATATCGTTGAGTTCACTTATGCTAACATTAGCGAAGCCAATAGAATTCTCAAAGCTCCACAGCGTTTGCAGCTGATGGTATTTCATCGTATTTCTAAAAAAATATGGTGGCTCTCACATTCCAATATTACTGCTTAAAATCTTTACCATGACCTTAGAAACTCAAACATACGAGGACAAATTGAAAATCACATTTCTTATACTTAAACTCGGAAGCAGAAGGCAGCGACTACAGGCCAATCCATATAACATCTATAGAGTCTGGAACATTGAATAGACTAATAAAAGATACCATACTTAGAGATTTTCTGGCTCCAATAATGTAAGTACGAGTCAACAGTGGTTACTGAAATCCCGATCATGCTTAACCAGTCACATAGATTAATTTCGAGACCAGTAGCCATGGAAGACTACAACAAGTAGTCGTCGTCTACTTTGATGTATATATATATATATATATATATAGAGAGAGAGAGACAGAGAGAAGAGAGTTTACACTTTACAATTTATTTGGGATAGTAGGCTTTATGCCTGTGTTTATCCTTTCGATTCGTTGCACACAGGAGGTCCAATCTCGCCTTGATTGAATCAACGGATGGCGCTGATACGACGTGTTCCGGTATGGAGTTCCAATGGTTCACAATTCGATGCGAAAAACGGATCTCCAGACGCAGACGATTCGACCGTGGTTTTTGAACCTTGAGGTGATGTCCTCGCAATTGGTTGGTGCTAGAAAGAAGAAGAAATAAATTAGATAAATTAGCTCCAAAATCATTTCTTAGGATACGTTATGCTAGTATTAGATCACCTCTAAGTCGTCTGTATGACAGTGGAATTAAACCCAGTCGACTTAACCTCTCCTCATATGAGAGGGTTGAGAAACCCTTTATTAGCTTAGTTCCCACTCTTTGCACCCTTTCTAATAAGTCTATTTCGTATTTGAAACACGGGCTTGCTGCCTGGATCCCATATTCCAAATGATGTCTGACATAAGTCGGATATAATATACGAAATATATCAGCGTCAAAAGTTCGCAAAAGCCTTGCGTATGGCCCATAATATTCGAAAACCCTTAGTGGCTGCAGCTCTACAGTTTGTTGCTGCTTTCAAGTCATGCTGCACAACCACTCCCAAGTCCTTGTACTCAGTGACTACTGGGAGAGTAATGCCATTCATTGAGTAATTGTGCACGTGACTATGAGATACATGCATAACTACACTCTTGCTTAAGTTAATCTGCAAGGCCCAGTGCTTACACCAATCACTTAACAAGTTTAAATCTTCCTGCAAAGCAAGTTGATCACTGTCATCGTGTAAAGCCCTCCATATCTCGATGTCATCAGCAAGCAGTAAGCAGGATGACTTAACTACCGATGGTATCTCATTAACATAAATCAGGAAAAGAAGTGGGCCTAGAATTGTACCCTGAGGAACGCCACTCTTAACCGATTCCCATGTTGATAAAACCCCGTTAACTCGTACTCTTTGTCTTCTGTCCTTCAGAAAGTCTTGAATCCAGTCGGTGACCACTTTATTGATTCCCAGACTACCTAACTTTACTAGAAGACCTGAATGAGAAACCCTGTCAAACGCCTTGCTATGGTCGATGAATATGGCATCCACCGGTATATTAGCATCAGCTGAGCTTGCACAACTTTCTCTGGCCAAAAGAAGGTTGGTCAAGCAAGAATGACTTGCTCTAAAACCATGCTGTTCCACAGCGAAAAGTTTGTTCCCTTCAATGAACTGAATGATAGCATCACGAATTATTCTTTCTAGTAGTATAGCAACCATACCGGTCAAACTAACAGGACAATAGTTCTGAAATGAGTTTCTAGATCCGGTTTTGAAGACCGGACTAATGATGGCACCTTTCCAGTCCCTTGGACATTTAGACCGGTCCAGAGACATATTGGAGATTACCGACATTGCCTCGGCTATGTTTTCAGCCAATGCTGTTAATATACGTGGGTGGAGTTCATCAGGGCCACTGGACTTACCAGGATTGAGCCTTAGAAGCCACCTAAGGACAGTGTCCTTTCCTATGAATAAGGCTGCCATTTTCAAGTTACCTTCTGAAAAAGTTACAAAGCTGGTATCAATATTATCAGAGAATACTTGACTAAAGTGCTTGAACAAAGCCTCAGCCTTAGTCAAGTTATACTAGGCCATGTTTGTCTGGTCATCTTCAAGGTTCTGTGCTCTGACGTGTTCCTCAGTAGTTTTGTCTATTTCACCCAATACTACTCCTATACTAGGAATGACGTCTCTATGTTTTAATCTGTCAACAGCAACATTGAATTTTAATCCCTTTCCAGGTACTTTCATTTCATTCGAACTTAGGGCTCGTTTTGTGAGGTTAATTACCTACTTCATTTCATCGATGGTTGCAAGCATTTCATTGGCAAACTCATTTTTAGCAGGGTATTTGCATTCCATTAATTTTGTTGAACTTCCTTATTTGAGTATTTTGGATATTCTGAATGCTGGCCAACTTGACTGTTTAGCTGTTTCAAGTAACATTTCATTATCCTTGATATTTATGACACTGTTCAGTTTGCATTTCAGTTGTTCAATCTTCACTCTGGTGTTAGATAGCGTTATAATGATTCTGTGGATCTCTTCTCTTAAACAGAATCTACTGAGGTGTTCTCCTGCTGCTTCCACTTTTCTTGTTTTAACTGGAACGCGCATACGAAGACACTTACTTAGGAACAATTCCATTTTCAGTCATCCGATGTTAGACATACGGTGATTTGTGAATCTGGTTTATGTTTGTGATAATCGTGTAAGCTTGTAGACAATTCTTCGAATAAGAGAGCTATAAGCACCATTAATTCGAGTGCATAATTTGAGCATTGTGACAGAGTGCAATTCCATATTAGATTATTTTATCCTAAATATCACACAGCAATGCAGTTAAACAACTAGATGGCGTAAATCACTGCATGAATAATCGCTCATAATCACAGCAGTTCTAGTCACACGGTTTCATAATTTGTCTTATATACATTTTTCTCTCTGTTCTGTCTCTCCAACTTTCTTTTCTTGTTTTTCGCCACTTTGCATATCTCCAGTGTGTGTGCTGCGTCATTTCGATTGCAAATGTACGCCACAGAATCGACAAACAAAGCTTCAGTGACTCGCCTCTCTCTCCAGCTAAATACTGGTTATGCATGAACGGGATTTCGGTGACCACTGTTGAGTCGTAACAATGACTTCACATTGGAGTTGAAAATCCGTATCTTATTACTGATGCTGAGTGTGATGTTGACCGCCACGCAGTCTTGAGAGTAGTGAAAGCTTGTCCTGATTTTCCGATTCTTGCTTTGATATCCTCGTCAGCTCCGCCTGTATTTGAGACGAAGCTTCCCAGGTTGGTAAATGAGGTTGTTTCTTTCAGTTTCCTCCCATTTATGCTGATCGTTGTCTGTTGTTGTTGTTATTGTCCAGGAATCGTCATTACCTCTGTTTTCTCTATGTTCACCTGAAGTCCTATCTTCTCTGGATGCTTGTTCTGCCAACTTGTTGCTTTTCGCTTGCATATCTTCCAGTTTGTGGGAAGTCAGACATATATCATCGGCGAATTCCGGATCCTCCATGTTTTTTGTGTGGGTCCATTTTATGCCTGTTTCCTCATTGCCCGCTCTTTGTCGCATTATCCAGTCTACTGCAATCAGGAAAAACATAGGCGATAGTAGGCAGCCAGCTTGTCTTAGTCCTGTCCTCACTTCGAATAATTCGGTGAGTTTCCCGTCGTGGATTACTTGGCTTTTAGCATTGTCGTACAACTATCGGATGGGAAGTATAATTGTCGACGACACCCCGTAGTAGCGTAGGAGTTGTTAAATCACCTCTCGATCGACGCTACGCTGTCGTAGGCCTTTTCAAAGTCGATGAAGTTGATTGGGATAGAGAGGTGACTGCCATTCCAAACTTTGTTCAATGATGATCCGTAATGTGGCGATTTGATCAATGCATGACTTGTTTCCCCTGAATCCAGGCTGTTCCGGTCGAAGTTTTTCATCCAGGTTGGCATGTCTGATTCTCTCCAGGATGATGCGGCTTAGTATTTTGCTTGGGATGGACAGGAGCATAATTCCGCGCCAGTTCTTGCATTGACTTAGTTCTCCTTTCTTTGGTAGTTTGAATAAGTAGCCTTTCTTCCAATCCTCGGGTACTTTGCCTTCTTTCCACACCTTCTCCAGCAGCGACGTCATCAAGTCCGCTGTTGTCTCTGAGTCCGTTTTCAATGCTTCTGCGAGGATTCAATCTGGTCCTGCTGCTTTTCCAGTTTTCAGCATCTTAATTGCATTCAGGACTTCTGATTTCGTCGGGGGGTTGATGTTCGCTGGTAGCCCTGTCTCCGTCGTTGGTATAGTTGGGCGCGTTGTAGGTGGTGGTCGACTTAGGAGCCTTTTGAAGCGTTCAGCTAAGTGTTTCCTTTGCTCCACTTATTTGGTGAGTGACTTCCATTGTCATCCTTCACCGTCTTAATTTTGATAACTTAATTTTGTTTCTTTGCCTGTTCCTTAGTTGCTTATAATTCTTGTATTCACTTAGATCTCTTACATAGTTTCGTATTATCTACTTTGTTTCTATGTGCATCCTGAGTAAAACTCACTCATCAAAATATTCATATTATTATTGCATAACTTCTTTTAACAACTGTTTGTGACAACTCATCACCTTTGTTACTACCCTAGTTTCACTAACACTTAATTTTCTTGACCTGTATTACCAACCTTCACTTGTTTATTTAAATTTAACCTTAACCGATTGTAACTTTGTTAGACAAACTTAATGTACACATACATACAAAACAATGCATATATATTTGCGATTGTACAGCTAAGAAGATGAATTCGCCGAAAAGAGACTCTTCGCTGATCTACGTGTTTTGTTTTCATTAATGCCAGGATGGGGATTATCCATGAATTGAGACGTAGCAAGGACCCCTCGACAGTCAAGGAACTCAATGGGTTTCTGCGGTACTCTGTCAAGCTTGCTGTGGGGAAAGCGAAAGTCGGCTTTTTCGAGAATTGCGTCTCTAATCATCAGTATCCAAAGTGGTTCTGGAAAGCACTTCGATGCAATCATATATATATCCAAATACGGAGTCCCTTCAACGCCATGCAATGAATTGTGCTGATTCTATCAGATCACGTATGCCCGAACTGCAGCGGAATATCAATCAGAGGTCCTCTGCCTTATACGAATTTACTTCGGACGAATGTTAAAGATTCACTGAATATATCAACTTGGTTGAAAATAAACGATCGCAGTCCGTTGTAACCCAGCTCAACAACAGCCTAAAGCAGATGAAACCTCAAGGCAAATTTCTTGACGAACCCCCGAGATTTGTGTTCAATTATTCCTCAGTACCTTTAACCGACATGCAACTGGAAGTCCTGTCTCTGTTGAGAGATAACAAAGATCTGCTTATAACTCGGCCCGACAAGGGTGCTGGTGTAGTGCTTCTGAATCGAAGAGACTACATCGAGAAAATGAACGATATACTGTCGAATGAAGATAAATTTTCTCAAGATTCCAATGAAAGAAACAAGACGGAACAGATTGAGAAGCAGCTCATAGACGTTTTGAAGAGAATGAAGGCCAGTCAAGTAATCAGTGGGGATATTTACGACCAGATCCGGCCAACAGGTTCAGTAATACCAAGACTTCATGGTCTACCAAAGGTACACAAGGTTGGTCTCCGACTTCGTCCAATTCTGGATATGTCAGGTTCCCCTTACCACTCTATTTCACAATGGCTAGCAGATATTCTGGAACCTGTAAGGAAGCAATTATGTACGCACTCACTCCGTGACACCTTCCAGTTCATCGAGTGCATACAAGACATGAATGTATCTAACAAAATTATGCTATCCTTCGACATCGAGTGACTTTTCACCAATGTCCCACTCACAGAAACGGTCTGCTTCATATGCAGATATATAGATGAAAACCACCTCGATATTGGAATACCGACAACCTACTTGAAAGAATTATTATTGAGATGCACTCTGAACGTCCAGTTCACATTCAACGACACCATCTACAGACAAAAGGATGGTATTGCAATGGGATCTCCGTTGGGTCCACTACTATCAGATTGCTTCGTGGCAAGCCTCGAGAGAGGCTCACTAAAGTCAAGCATCGACAATTTGCAACTGTATAAAAGATACGTGGATGACATTTTCATTATTTGTGACAACAACAACGACCCCAATCTACTGCTGAAGACATTTAACAATTGCCATCCAGCAATAAAATTCACTCTTGAAATGGAAAACGAGTCAAAAATTCCGTTTCTTGATGTGGAACTGACAAGAAGAGCTGATGGGAGCCTAAGAAGATCAATCCATAGAAAATCTACGTGGAATGGTCAACTAACAAGCTTCTATAGCTGGGTGCCCATTCAACAAAAGCGGAATTTAATTAAATCACTTGCTACCCGCATCCAACGCATCTGTAGTCCCGACGTTCTGGAAACAGAATTAGATATTCTGAGAGAAATATTCATCCAAAATGGTTACCCAATAAGATTTATCGACAAAAATATGAAACCAATAATTCGGAAAAACGAAACTTTGACTGCGCCTAAAAAGAAAATCTACATGAACTTGGATTTCAAGGGAGATTTAGCAAGCGATATTCTCAAGAGAAGGATCATATCATCTCTGAGAAGAACATTCTTTGCAGCAACGCTAACAATAGTGTTCTGCAGTCGCCCACTAATCTGCAGAAGCCTCAAGGACAAGATCCTGCATCTGGCCACTTCTATGTGCATATACCAGTTCACCTGCTGCTGTGGAGCCAGGTACATCGGTCGTTCGACACGCATCCTGTCCAAGAGGATTCAAGAACACTATCCAGCAGGGTTGCGAAAAGGCAATAGTGGTGAAATAAGGAGTGCGATAATTGAACACCTGGTCAGCACTGATCATTGCATTTCAACGAACGCCTCCTTCAAAGTAATCTACCGAGTCAAGAACAACATGTCAAAGGCAATACGGTTTCGTCTCCTTTGTATCGCTGAAGCTCTAGCCATTCACATGGAAAAACCGGAGCTGTGCATACAAAAGAAGATTACTCAACCACTTCTACTCTCATGGTAACAATGTTTTGATTTTTTTCAGTTTTTATTTTTATTTTACTTTGATAACTTAATTTTGTTTCTTTGCCTGTTCCTTAGTTGCTTATAATTCTTGTATTCACTTAGATCTCTTACATAGTTTCGTATTATCTACTTTGTTTCTATGTGCATCCTGAGTAAAACTCACTCATCAAAATATTCATATTATTATTGCATAACTTCTTTTAACAACTGTTTGTGACAACTCATCACCTTTGTTACTACCCTAGTTTCACTAACACTTAATTTTCTTGACCTGTATTACCAACCTTCACTTGTTTATTTAAATTTAACCTTAACCGATTGTAACTTTGTTAGACAAACTTAATGTACACATACATACAAAACAATGCATATATATTTGCGATTGTACAGCTAAGAAGATGAATTCGCCGAAAAGAGACTCTTCGCTGATCTACGTGTTTTGTTTTCATTAAGGCTTAATTTGTGTCAAACTTTTGCCCGATAGGTACCTAGTAGTTTGGTAGAGTGTTGCGGGATCTCCTTTGCCTTCAGCTTAATCTGCTTCAATTGCCATGGCTTCATTATATTTTCTTTTATCTCCCCTGGCACTCTTCTTTACTCTTTTGTTCAGTGTCTTGTAGCTTTCATTCAAATTTTGTTTTTGTTGCCCATCGGTGCACTGAAGAATCTTTTGTTTCACCATCCCTCTCTCTTCTGTCAGTCTCCAAGTGTCCGTAGTGAGCCGCTGTTTGTCCTGTCTCTTCTTTCTGCCTAGAACTTCCATGCAGGTTTGACTCCACACTGTTTTCAAGTTGTTCCAGTGCTTTTCGACGCTGACCTCCTCAATAGTGTTGATTTGTGTCTCGGCTTTGTCCTTTATGCTTGCAGTGAAGATGTCCTTTGTGTTCTGGTCATTCAGTTTTTGGATGTTGAACTTGGCTTGTAGTCTATCTGCAGCTCCTGTTTTCTCTGAAAGCTTTTAATTTGATTTGGACTGTCCCTTATACGAGGTAGTGGTCTGAGCCAACGTCTGCTCCTCTTCTTACTTTTGTGTCCAGCAGGCTGCGCCTCTACTTCCTTGAGATTGAGATGAAATCAATTTGGTTTTTGGTTCGGCCATCTGGTGACACTCGTGTAGCCTTGTGGATATCCTTGTGTTTGTATACGCTGCCACCAATCACTAGTTCATTGAAGGCACAGAAGTCGACGAGGAGTTCTCCGTTTTCATTCATTTCTCCGAGAGCTTCTCTACCCATGATGAGTTCCCTTCCTGTGTTGTCTGATCCCAGTTTGGCGTTCATGTCTCCCATTAGTATTTTAATGTCACCAGCCGGAGTATTGTCCATTGTTGCCTGTAGTTGTCTGTAGAATTCTTCTTTCGTTTCGAGGTCTGCGTTGTTTGTCGGTGCATAGCATTGTATAATTGACACTTTTCTTCCTTTGGAGTTGAATCTGGCGGTCATTATCCTGGTCGAGATCGCCTCCCATTGCATGAGGGCCTTCGTTGCCGTTGATGACATCATGATGGCCACGCCCTTGGTGTGCATGTGGTTATCCTCTGGGTGATCGGAGTAGATTACTGACTCACCCGTTGACAATTTGGTGAGTCCATTCGCGTTCCATCTGCTTTCACATATCCCCAGTACATGAATTCCGTATCTTTTCATTTCGTTTGCGATCTGGGCAGCTTTGCCAATCTTGTACATGGTGCGGACATTCCATGTCCCCAAAAGGACTTATTTTTGTCTCAAGCAGATACATCGTGCTGATGTTTCTGCAGAGTTTCTGTGACAGTGACCGTGCTGATTCACCATAAACCAAATTTAAGTAATTTAAATAACACTTATCCCTGCCGAAACAAACAGTGTGTTCTCACATAGTAATGAAATAATTTATTATTAATCAGGTCAGTGTAATTCACACCATATTTTTCTTGCTGATATATCGCTCATCAAGCTCTCTCAAGTTACATATTTCAGATCCTGTATTGATTCAATATTGAAACACTATTTGACGTGATCAAATCTGTAGCACTAATTAATACTAAGTTATACTGATAAAAATAAGTACCTCTTGAGTCCACTCGATCACCTGTACAGTGCAAAGTTTCCACACTTACAAATATTCTCACTTTACACCAACAGTAATTCTTCAAACCCAGATTTGACGAACAAGAGAATCGACAAGATTCCAAACGAAAAGGGATGAAAACTCTGCATGCAAGAATAAGATAAAACAAGTCAGCGAAGAGAAAACTTCTGAATTACCATCATCTATATGGAACAGGATGAAGAAATTGTGTGTGGGAATGTAATCACACAAAATGTCAACTGTTTTCAGCAAAGGCACATTAGTGAGTGAATAAAGAGTTCACATCAAAAGAGTACATATTCTCATTCATAATGTGAACACCGTCAAGAAAATTGACCAATTCAAATGTATCTTTTTACACATTTGTACAGAGTTGTGTTTCGGTTGGATGCAATAATTCTACTAACCATTCAGCAAGTTTGTGCGTTGAGGATTTGCACGTTGACAATATAGGACGTAGAGGATTATTGGGTTTATGTACTTTTGGTAAACAAACCATGATTACGCAGGAATTCACTTTCTGATGGTTTTAAAGAGTCAAATGTATCTTCACTTATAGGATTTAGGTCATGAAGCTTCACTGGATTGACTGTCACTGTGCCCCGCAACAACTGAATATCTTCTGAGGAGGGATCACGACTAAAATTGCTTATCTCATCAAGAATAGACAGTGTTTTAGAGATGTAGTCACTTTTATTCATAATGACGATTCCAGAACCTTTTTCAGGTTTCGTAATTATTTTTATATTAGAGTTTTCCCGTAACTCTTCCAAGGCTTTGAAATGCTGTGAATTTAAAATACGTTTCTCCTTTGGGTTGTTATTTCAAAACCGGTGAGCTATATCCGACATCTTGGCTTTAAACCGAACCCGATCCTCATCGAATTTCGCGGCAGGAGGTTTCAGTTGGTCATATAAGTTTTCGAACTCAGCATGGATGGCTAAATCCGTAAATTGCGTGCGAGGAACACAAAACTTAAGTCCAAGGGATGAAGCTTCTTTCTGATGAGTAGATAGAGTAATATCAGAAAGATTTATGACATTATTTATCAGAATTCATCAGGAAAAGATCCACGCGGTTCCGATCATCAATTGAACTCTTCAACTTATTTTGTATACTTGACTTCGTTTTCTGAGTGAAATATTGAACCCGAATATCAAAATATAAGTGAGCCCGTGTTAAAAGAAATATAGCAGCTTGACAACTGAACAAAGTTTGAATGTAGCTAATATCATAATAATTGAGAATGTGAAGCCATTTGGATATGTGACGAACCAGATTAGAGATATTTGGTTGTAATTTACTGAATTTCAAAGTTGTATAAAACTGCCTCGAGAAGGAATGACTTGTAACGCCCATATATCCATCTAAGCCCTTTGAACATGCGAAAAATGATGTCACATCCTCTCACAGTATTCACCAATTTGAATGTACGTGTGGACACACGCACACATACATAGGGAGGACTCATCGATCTCTGCAAGTAAGGGCTGGCTTCAGAGCATATGCCTAAATGGTTCCAGAAGCAGATGGAATCTTCAGAACCCACTAATGATGAGAACAGACGCAGAATTAGCTCCTCTATTGCGAAACATATTACAGAGGATACAGGACATGAAATTGACGTCAACACATCTTTAAACCTATCCATGAAACGTGTTTGAGGCGTATCCTAAAGTTTGTGGAAGCCCTAGCAGTTGGAAAGTTAAAACGACATTTATGCGTTCAAAAACAATTCGTCATCACAATAAACTCACTTTCCTTGGTAAACTTTGTTTCATTTTTATACCACAGCAGATGTACTATCACCTCTGTTGTTTGGTTTAGTCATTCATCTTCTGTGCTATTTTGACCTTCAATATGTCCTTTTAACTTGACCTAAGTCTATTTTCTCACTCACCTCTTAACTCTGTATTAATTTCATATATATATTCCTATGACAAGTCCGTGTGTGAGCACATTGTTCGAAATGTGTTGCGCAAATACATTACACGATTCAGCCAAATGACGTCTTCATATTGCTTTGTCCAAAATGAAGACTGATTAAAAATTAATTTTCTATAGTTGATTTGTAAGTGTTAGTGTTGTTTTTACGAGTTGATCAGGGATTGATGTCAGTTAGAGAACCAGTTGTTGCGTACTGCCGATGATTCCTGAAAACCAGGATGAAACAGCTGTCCAGTACTCCCTGACTGGTTTTCAACGGTTCTCTAACTGATATCAATCCGTGATCAACTCGTAAAATTAATTGAGTAAGTGCATTCACATTAGGAACAATTGCAGAGAGAGAGAGACGCTAAGGATAAAAATTCCTATGAGAAATATGAATTACACATATAGATTAGCCAGATCTCCCAGTCAGACAAAAAGAAATTAGTCGATGAAACAATACGCCTAGTCTAAGCCATCACAAATATTCACACGATCAAAGAGAGGCGAGAAGAAAGACAAATCGCAACAACCTCAACAAAAAACCAAACACATAAAAATTGAAATTAAACAAAACAAAAACAAAACAATCAAATTCAACGTAGTCAGATTAAATACGCATCTGTCAGAAATCAAAAGAGAAACGTTTCCGAAAATAACAACGATTTGATAAAAAATATCGTTTAATAAACACAAGTACGAGAATAGGCTCCAGGGAAAATACTAAAATTGGTATACTTCTATGAATATGAAAGACGTAAACATTACAGAAGTGTAAACATCATTGTATTGTCATGCACGTAAACAACTTAGTTTATACTCACTCTCATAAATATCCAGGGAGATTGAATCAATCAATATATTATTACTTAAAATAGTTCCAGAGTGCTTACAAAAGTATTGTTTTGATTTTGTGAACATGCTGTGACAACTTTCACCAATTTCATATTGACCCAGTTGTACACGCATTATCAATATGCATTCGCCAATGAAGAGTTTTGTTTGAATAGAAATCACTCCCACGCTTTCACCTAGTCCTCGTCCGCCTACCTATTCTGAATCGATGATTTCACTTCTGTCAGCACAGTGCTTACTTGACCAATAGAAATGGAATTATACTCGGCATGTTGGTTGCCTCAACAGACATTGCGATTGGTGAAGAAATGATTCTGGAATCAGTATGCATACAATGCTTGTTTCTCGTGAGCTTTCACTGAAAACACACAACTCGTCATGAATGCATTATCGTTTGTATTGTCTGTCATATAATATGTGTTTGTTAACTCATTGATGCGAATCATTCGGTTTGTTTGTGTGTGAATTGTGCACATTGACCCATACAATTTCATCCAAACTGAAATAATTCTCACGTTTCATTGTAGTCGTCCTTTTGTCTTCATCTTTTGTTCAATTTTGTTCCTCAATGTATATTTTGTTAGCACTGAAGATTTGAACTTTTAACTATTATATTGAATTGGTGTTACTTTTGTGTTTTTTCCACCAATTTCCTGTCTGTTTACGATATTTTACGATATTCAGTTTATTCAATCTGGTAATCGCGTGGCAGTGGATGTGTTCAGATTGTTATATGCAACTCACAGGTGAAGGTCCAACATGTATTCTCCTATGATGGTTGAATAAATTTCAACTAATCAATCGTACTTAATTTGCCGAAGATTGCTTACGCTGAATGAATTCGCCACAGAATTCTAAACGTCAGGAGGTTCACTGGTGCACCCACATTTTGAAACAAAGATAAATGCTAAGAAATTCATCAATGTTATGCCTGCATGTGAGCAACAAACAAGTAGATTTTGTATGAGAATAATACTGTGGCACTGTTTCAGCGTAGAATTCCTCTATGGATGAAGTCACAGTAATATTACTGCATAAAACTGTGTGACTTTATCAAACTAACACTTTCTCCGTTATGACACAAATGTTGCACTAGATAATACAGTTATTGAAAGGCGCATTTACAATCTCATATCTCATGCCAATTGTAATAAGAATAAGACATAGAAAGTCACCAACATTGGAAAACCTGCAGTCAACATGTTAGACCCGAAAGTCTTCTTCCTCCTATACCTCACAAAATAAGCCCCACAGAACACAACACAAGCCGAAAGGCTATTGGATTATAATGCCTTTACCCATGTAGCCCCATCACCCATTACCGTAGATCCAGATCTGGATAGGCATAAGAAGAACACCGACACTTCCAGAAAGTCGATATTATCCTCTCCTAGCCGTAACGCGAAATATAATGAGGAATTTGATAGCAAAACATGCAGAAACACACAACTAGTGACAGAAATCCTCGACATCTGCACACTCGTAAGAAGAATCCACGCTGGAGGGGAAGGAAATAAGACACACCCGACTCTCCACGGACAATCACCTAAGTACACACTCTCATGATAAGCCAAGTGGCACTTAAGCTCAAATTGATAACTGGAGTAGCAACATCAACACTCCAAATGTAACAAAGGACAACAATATGGGTCCTCAAAGTATCGCGCACAAACAAACTTTGATAGGATATATGGCACGAGTCTGATGGGAATTAAGTCACAATGCAGCATTGCATACAATGAAACAAACCCCTTTCAAGTCACACTTGGTGACTCCAAACACAAAGCAGAATAATAGGTTTGGGCATCACCAGGAACCAGTAGTTGTTTATCCACCGCTTCCCTGACAGCGTTGACGAAACAAGTGGTGGAGACGTCAACTCTTCTTAACCCGTACCACGAGTGTTCCCTCCCTCTGCGAGGAAAACTGGCACAGTTCACTCAACACGCAAACAATAATCACACTCAATGCTTGTATGAACATACATCAGAGAAGAAATCTCGCGCGTGTCTCCAACCTATCTAAGAATAGAACTAACTTAATCTTTGGCGAATCGAACAATACAACTCATTATTCGTTAAAAGGAGAAGAGAGTAACTCGATAGGCAGAGGTGAACATGACACTGATGCTACTTGTAACACAGGGTAATCTCGCCATTCAGAATCACTGGATGCCGAACCTCATTTGAGCCTGATTACGAACTTAAATATTTCAAACATTATTACAACCCTCAACTTCACCTAGTCCTTAGTACTGCTAAACCTATGCTCAACAAACTACCGATGCTCAAGGCACACTCACTGGTATATAATTCTCCCATTATTATAGCTATTTTTATTACTGAATATTGGTGTCAATCTGATATACCAGAGGAAGATATCAGCATCGATGAGTACATAGAATTGCTATGTTACAGAAGCAGTGGTACGGATGGAGGCTGCCTTACGTACTTCCTGAATACACTTGCTGTACTGCAGAGGTAAAAAAGGGAACTCAGCATCATGCATGGCACCCTGTGTCGCAACTTACACTTTGAAAATAATTCAGTACTAATTGGATACATTTACAGAGCACATGGGAACATCAGTGATTACGAGACTCAAATAATCAATGCACTGGAGCAAGTGTCCACTCTTCCATACAACCATAAGATCATATGTGGAGACTTTATTCTACCTGCAATCAGAAATTTCATACATATTTTTCTCCTTAATTAATTTGAACAAAGCAAGTACTACAGTTTTAGCAGAATAAAATGTTACCATCTTTTATTTTGTTGCCTTGTCTTCGTCCTCTTACAGGGCAAAGTTATTATTGAATGTATCTACAAAAACAATTTCAAGATACTTTCACAGAGTTCATTTTAATCTAAAATCAATCGATCAACATACGCATACACTTATAATGTTTACATATATATATGCAATGTTAAACACTATTCCGATTATTAATAATCATACACAATATAAACGTTTCAGCATCTCGCTTTTGGATGACAAATATCCAGTTACCAGGGCAAAGAAAGACTGATAACCACTTCTTTCTGAACGCATAAGTCAGGTTTCAGGCGCTTTATGGAAAGGGCTTCAGCAAACTTAAGGAGAATTGAGCTCTTTTGCTTATTGATAATTTTGAACGACTTTTCGACGTCCACCTCATGACCAACCCGTGTCGAGGAGATGCCTGGCGATGGCACTGTTTAAAGCATTTGTTCGCTTTAGACGTAAGCTTTTTGGTACATGTTCAGAAAATCGTAGATATGCCCTTCTTTCTGTTCTTCCAATGTAACTGCTCCTGCAGATACATGTGAATTTGTATATACATTTGGAGTTAACATGAGAAGGATATCTATCGACTTTTGATTGGATCAAAGAGCAAGTTGTTCGATTGACAGGGACGAGTTTAGCTGCAGGGTAGGCTGTGGCTAGTGCTGTGCTCAGCCTTCTGCTGATCATCGCTGAAATGTTTTCACCTTTATAATCAAACTGAAAGTAGATTGGCATTTTTTCCCCTGTGATTTGTTTTACATTTTTGACTTCAGATCTTCCATACTTGTTGATGAACATTTGAGGGTAGTCACTGCTCTTCAGTGTTTTTTCAAGAAACTCAAATTATTCCTCTAATTTCTCTATAGAGCATATTCTCCTCGCTCTATAGTACAGAGTCTTGACTAGACCACGTTTGAAGCTATTTGGACAAAAACTATTAAAATGTAAGTATTGTCCTTTCCACGTAGACTTTCGATAAATTGACTTCTGAAGACTATCGCCTTCTAAGCGTTCCATGGCGATGTTGATGAAATGCAACTTTCATGTTCCATAGTGAACTCAATTTGGTGAGCGCATCATTGAATAATCTTAGTAAGTGTGAAGAATGGCTTTCAATTTTGCACGCTATAAATGTGTCATCAACATATCGACAGTAGGAAGTTGTTTCGTCGATTGCATGCACATATAAGTATATATATGTATATATTATTAGTGAATGCGTATGTTGATCGATTGATTTTAGATTAAAATGAACTCTGTGAAAGTATGTTAAAATTGTTTTTGTAGATACATTTAATAATGTCTTTGCCCTATAAGCAGCTGAAGAGAAGGTAACGAAATAAAAGATGGTAACATTTTATTCTGCTAAAACTGTAGTACTTGCTTTGTTCAAATTCCTGAAATCAACTGAGACTAACTAGCATGTTCAGAGGTGATAACCTACTAAACCTAATATTCTGCCACAACATAAGTCTATAGTTAAAACAATTAGTCCCTTTTATAAATCTGGATAACGTTATTAGCAGACGGAGATTATCTGCGAAATTGTGATGTATTTGCGCTATACATTTCGAACAATCTGGTCACAGATTTACTTCTCATGTCGATATATATGAAAACGTTAAATTAAACAAAGTGACAAATAAGGATTTAAGAATGATCAATACAACGTTTGGTAATCCAATCAAATAAGAATTACCAAGGTAGGTTGAGTGAAATAATAATGTGTTTTTGGATACACAGGTTGCGGCCTAGTTTTATGAATAGCTATAGCTTCGGCGTATTTCAATAAGCGCCCTTGACTGTTTTTATAGATGACCTTAAAGGCTGAGTTAACATCAATCTTACGGTTCATCTCGATTTAATGTTTAGCTATAGTCGAAGTTAGTAGTCTGACACGTGTATCTATAGGTTTTTCACAATTCATTTGTTTTTCTAGCCATTTTTGTATATGCTCTCCCACTCTCATATGCAAAGGGTGATTATTTCCTCCCTATGTATGTGTGACCACACACACACGAAAATTGGTAAATAGTTCGGGATGTGAGATAATCACCTGTGCACTTTTTAGGTTTGCAGTGAAGCATATTTTTAGCTTTTTCGATAATTATCAGCTGGGCTGCATAAAAGGCTTTACGGATGATTGAATTCAATCTTTGTGTCAAAATCACACTGTTTATTTCCCGGTTGAAAACGGATATCACACACTATCTGCCAATTTTCGTGTGTGTGTGGTCACACATACATAGGGAGGAAATAATCACCCTTTGCATATGAGAGTGGGAGAGCATATACAAAAATGGCTAGAAAAACAAATGAATTGTGAAAAACCTATAGATACACGTGTCAGACTACTAACTTCGACTATAGCTAAACATTAAATCGAGATGAACCGTAAGATTGATGTTAACTCAGCCTTTAAGGTCATCTATAAAAACAGTCAAGGGCGCTTATTGAAATACGCCGAAGCTATAGCTATTCATAAAACTAGGCCGCAACCTGTGTATTCAAAAATAGTTGATTATTACACATAATCTAACTTCGCGACCCATATTTGTGCGTCGGTCGCATAGCAGTTAGGAAGCTCACCGACCATGCACATTGTCCGGGGTTCGATCCACCGCAGGCGCACTCCTTTGCCTCGCTAAGCCAGTAATAAAGATGATGAAGGGGAAAGGTTGGGCATGCGGCTAGCAACCACATCCTGTAAAATGAGCACTGCTACAGAAACTTCAAGCCTCTAGCTGCAAGCCCTATGTTCCACTGGGAACTTGAAGGAATAAAAAATCCTTATTGAATTTCATTACCAAACGATGTGATAGGCATACTTAATCCTTTTATTTCACGACATAAGTCCCTTCTCAATCTTGTTGGGTTCTACGTTTTCAGGTAGCAACCACAGAGCAGTTCTGTGCACACTGCCTTTTCCACCAATGCAATGCAGCTTATACCTCTACTTCACAACAAATAACACAGGAATTGTAGAAAGACAAACTCGGCTTTCGTAAAATCAATGCTAAGATCCTCTGAATAGGGAAAATACTTCCTTGCTGATTACCTCTCGAAAGTTCTCAGCATCTTCTATTAGAACTCAAGCACTTACCTAATGGCTGCCATTCCACTACATACACTAAGCGTTTCCCTACATAGGAAGCCATTTATAAAACCAAAGTATCTCACAAAACCGTTGAGACTCGTGACAAGTGACTTCAAACACCATGACTTTGACACACTAGAGTCAATACTTAACGCTCTAAGCTCTGTCTCACAAGCTCAAGATTTGCGTTAGAGGAACGAATAACGCAAGGCACCATCCAGGCATGCTTTAGTTTCTGCTGCCACAGAAATCCTCAAGAAGCGGTTGAATCGCAAAAATTACTACATTTCTCTCCTCATCGGTAAAGGCAGGCTATACAATGACTCTGCAGACATGTGTGAATAATTAAAGAAATATTTGCAGTTAACTGACCTAAGCCTACAATCCCTTTGTGAATTTCTCCCGAAAGAAATCGGAAACGTTAATCCAAACTATAGATTTAACCACACTTAGAGTGACGCGTAAAGTCCGAAATACAAGATATTCTGCAATACGGTACTTCATTACATAAAATTGGATAAATAATATACAAACCTCAAAATGTGAGGTGTCTGTGGCCGTCAAATGGACAACCCCTGTGCAGTCAATAAGTAAAAGCAGCAATGCTGTGTCAAGGTCGATCCACGTGTCGATTCGAATGGCCCGCGAATGCCAAGGAAAGAATAAACAAATATGAACAAACAACTTTCAATAGTAAAGCATACACTATAGGGTAAGGTCAGCAAATAATGTTTAAGGAGAAGAAAAATAAGGACTATACATTAATAGAATGATTATAGAACAAATAATTTAACTGCAGTCGTAAGCAAATGTCATTGTTATAAATTAACATAATGCAACCATACTACTTACAAATGACAAGTGGTATATTGTTGAACAAAGGAAAGATTGAGAATGAACAGGTAGGAAAGGAATCAAAACCCAGTGTCCAGTGTACACGCTAATAACACTACGCAACTATACTCTTGTCTGTCAATAAAACAAACTAATATCGTTGAGTTCACTTATGCTAACATTAACCAAGCGAATAAAATACACAGCTGATGGTATTTCGTCGTAATTCTAAAATAAACGGTGGCCCTAATATTCTAATATTACTACTTAAATTTTTTTCCAATGACCTAAGAAACTCAAACATACGAGGACAAATTGAAAATCACATTTCTTATACTTAAACTCAGAAGCAGAAGGCAGCAACTACAGGCCAATCCATATAACATCTATATATATATATATATATATAGAGAGAGAGAGAGAGAGAGAGGGGAGAGAGAGAGAGAGAGTTTAAACTTTACAATTTAATTTAGATAGTAGGCTTTATGCCTGTGTTTATCCTTTCGATTCGTTGCACACAGGAGTTCCAATCTCGCCTTGATTGAATCAACGGATGGCGCTGATACGACGTGTTCCGGTATGGAGTTCCAATGGTTCACAATTCGATGCGAAAAACGGATCTCCAGACGCAGACGATTCGACCGTGGTTTTTGAACCTTGAGGTGATGTCCTCGCAATTGGTTGGTGCTAGAAGGAAGAAATAAATTAGATAAATTAGCTCCAAATTCATTTCTTAGGATACGTTATGCTAGTATTAGATCACCTCTAAGTCGTCTGTATGACAGTGGAATTAAATCCAGTCGACTTAACCTCTCCTCATATGAGAGGGTTGAGAAACCCTTTATTAGCTTAGTTCCCACTCTTTGCACCCTTTCTAATAAGTCTATTTCGTATTTGAAACACGGGCTTGCTGCCTGGATCCCATATTCCCAATGATGTCTGACATAAGTCGGATATAATATACGAAATATATCAGCGTCAAAAGTTCGCAAAAGCCTTGCGTATGGCCCATAATATTCGAAAACCCTTAGTGGCTGCAGCTCTACAGTTTGTTGCTGCTTTCAAGTCATGCTGCAAAACCACTCTCAAGTCCTTGTACTCAGTGACTACTGGCAGAGTAATGCCATTCATTGAGTAATTGTGCACGTGACTATGAGATACATGCATAACTACACTCTTGCTTAAGTTAATCTGCAAGGCCCAGTGCTTACACCAATCACTTAACAAGTTTAAATCATCCTGCAAAGCAAGTTGATCACTGTCATCGTGTAAAGCCCTCCATATCTCGATGTCATCAGCAAGCAGTAAGCAGGATGACTTAACTACCGATGGTATCTCATTAACATAAATCAGGAAAAGAAGTGGGCCTAGAATTGTACCCTGAGGAACGCCACCCTTAACCGATTCCCATGTTGATAAAACCCCGTTAACTCGTACTCTTTGTCTTCTGTCCTTCAGAAAGTCTTGAATCCAGTCGGTGACCACTTTATTGATTCCCAGACTACCTAACTTTACTAGTAGACCTGAATGAGAAACCCTGTCAAACGCCTTGCTATGGTCGATGAATATGGCATCCACCGGTATATTAGCATCAGCTGAGCTTGCACAACTTTCTCTGGCCAAAAGAAGGTTGGTCAAGCAAGAATGACTTGCTCTAAAACCATGCTGTTCCACAGCGAAAAGTTTGTTCCCTTCAATGAACTGAATGATAGCATCACGAATTATTCTTTCTAGTAGTATAGCAACCATACCGGTCAAACTAACAGGACAATAGTTCTGAAATGAGTTTCTAGATCCGGTTTTGAAGACCGTTCTAATGATGGCACCTTTCCAGTCCCTTGGACATTTAGACCGGTCCAGAGACGTATTGGAGATTACCGACATTGCCTCGGCTATGTTTTCAGCCAATGCTGTTAATATACGTGGGTGGAGTTCATCAGGGCCACTGGACTTACCAGGATTGAGCCTTAGAAGCCACCTAAGGACAGTGTCCTTTCCTATGAATAAGGCTGCCATTTTCAAGTTACCTTCTGAAAAAGTTACAAAGCTGGTATCAATATTATCAGAGAATACTTGACTAAAGTGCTTGAACAAAGCCTCAGCCTTAGTCAAGTTATACTAGGCCATGTTTGTCTGGTCATCTTCAAGGTTCTGTGCTCTGACGTGTTCCTCAGTAGTTTTGTCTATTTCACCCAATACTACTCCTATACTAGGAATGGCGTCTCTATGTTTTAATCTGTCAACAGCAACATTGAATTTTAATCCCTTTCCAGGTACTTTCATTTCATTCGAACTTAGGGCTCGTTTTGTGAGGTTAATTACCTACTTCATTTCATCGATGGTTGCAAGCATTTCATTGGTAAATTCATTTTTAGCAGGGTATTTGCATTCCATTAATTTGTTGAACTTCCTTATTTGAGTATTTTGGATATTCTGAATGCTGGCCAACTTGACTGTTTAGCTGTTTCAAGTAACATTTCATTATCCTTGATATTTATGACACTGTTCAGTTTGCATTTCAGTTGTTCAATCTTCACTCTGGTGTTAGATAGCGTTATAATGATTCTGTGGATCTCTTCTCTTAAACAGAATCTACTGAGGTGTTCTCCTGCTGCTTCCACTTTTCTTGTTTTAACTGGAACGCGTATACGAAGACACTTACTTAGGAACAATTCCATTTTCAGTCATCCGATGTTAGACATACGATGATTTGTGAATCTGGTTTATGTTTGTGATAATCGTGTAAGCTTGTAGACAATTCTTCGAATAAGAGAGCTATAAGCACCATTAATTCGAGTGCATAATTTGGGCATTGTGACAGAGTGCAATTCCATATTAGATTATTTTAAATCACCGAAAATACCCATTGAATCATGAAGAAAATAAAAGACGGATTCAGCGAAAAAGATTTTCTTTATCGACGAGATCATCTCCAGAGGCTGTACAATCGTATTTATACTTACACAAATATATAGTGGTCTATTATTGAGTAATAGGGGGTGGCATAATGGATATAATTATTTAGAAGTGGCTTTAGAAGTGAAAATTAGAAGTTGAAAATTATATGGTACTCAACGGCAAAAAGATAGAAATTTGATAAGGTTAAAATTGCTATTAAGTGAGAATAAAGGTATTTGAGTGTCAATTTAACAAGTGTGAAGATTGTGTGAAGATATACAAAAGGAGCATATGAGAGTGATAATAGCGAATTAATTATTGAAGCAAAAGATAACTAAAAGTGAAAGTAGAATGAAAAGAAAAAATCCAAAAATATTTCATTTACAAGGAACGATTAGTGAAGAGGTTAAGACCGAGGTAGAATAAGAGACTGGACAAACGTTTTCTGTATACAGAGTTCAGGGTTGTATTGATAAATTGCTAGAGCCTCCACCATACACAAAAGCCGAAACCTGACGCCCTTTGTACCATTTGGCTTCACTTATTTTATCCTAAATATCACACAGCAATGCAGTTAAACAACCAGATGGCGTAAATCACTGCATGAATAATCGCTCATAATCACAGCAGTTCTAGTCACACGGTTTCATAATTTGTCTTATATACATTTTTCTCTCTGTTCTGTCTCTCCAACTTTCTTTTCTTGTTTTTCGCCACTTTGCATATCTCCAGTGTGTGTGCTGCGTCATTTCGATTGCAAATGTACGCCACAGAATCGACAAACAAAGCTTCAGTGACTCGCCTCTCTCTCCAGCTAAATATGTTACTTTTCAATACTCTCGCCATGTCCCAGCCTAATTTGTGATCACATGCAAGTGAATACAGTGCAATGGCTGAGCTTCTTTCTAGATTCTTTATCATGGCAGGGTCGGTTATTCTAGGTCAAGCTAAATTTTCATGTTCCAATAATCTAGTTGACCCCGGCCTACTAGTTTGACCCAAGGTTATTGACCGCACAGTCATGACATGGTATCTGGCAAAGTATATTCTTCTTATTTGCATCTATTTGGCTCTTTATCCGATAAAGTTTTTCTCTGAGTGAGGTGGTTGGCTTGAAAGCCACCCTAATTCTAGCCACATTGAGAATCCCACGTAAGGCCTGTGACGTTCCTTCTTTATACGCCAGTACTACACAGGCGTTGAATTCTATATTATTTTCGTTATTCTCGTCATTTGTTTTACTAATCTTAGTTTTTCTATGGTTCTTCATATATTTTGAATAGATTCTGGTGGGTAGTTAGTTATTCACCACTAGTAATACTTCCTTCATTTGTTTGATTTCATTATTTAGATCTGCTGGCTAACTATTTAGTCTGTTGACTTGATTATACAGACATTTAACTAAATCTATATTTACCGACTCTGGATGGTATGAATGAAAGTCAAGGTATTTATTAGTGTGCTGGTTTCCTTTAAATGCTAGTACCTAACGCCCCCCACACACCCACTTTTCGTTTTATTCTACATTCTAGCATGGCCAACCCATCCTGTTCAGTTACTAACTCGGAACAGTATCCGATTCCGTCCGTATACTACTGAGATTATATGTGTGAAAAATGAGTGACATAGTCAGATGCAAATTTGGTTTTCATTTTAAATTAATGTTCCATATGACATGAATCAAGAATATGAATCGATTCCATCCACAGAAAGTTTATATGTTGGAATTAATTTCAAGCTTTATTTGTTTGCAGGCATTTGTGTCTTATCCAACACACACTTCTATTTTTATTGCGACAGAAATATTCTAATATATATTTCAGTGTGGTCCGTTGAAGTACCAGTTGGCCGAATGTCCCTCTAAACTTAAGTCCAAAATGACAGTATTATTATTATTGTTTCCTTTAATTCCTAGAGGAACATAGGGCTTCCGCTATGCACCTCCATTTCGTTCGGTTCTCTGCTTGATTCTTCACCTGGCTCCAAGTCTGCCACACTTCTTCATCTCCTCTTCACATGACCTCCTCCAAGTCATCTTGCACTGACGACCAACTCGCCGCTTCCCTCTCGGGTTCCACCCAAGCAACCGCTTGTCTAGTGATGTCACTTGCTGTTTTCCTGAGAGTATGACCAATCCATCTCCATTTCTTCCTGCCTATTTGTTTTCTAATCTGTTCTTGGTTGGTTCGTCCCCAGAGATCCCTGTTTCTCCTTTTTTCTGGCCATCTGATCTTGAGTACTGAGCGAAGGCAACTGTTAACGAAGGTCTGTAGTCTGTTTGAGATGCTCTTTATGACGCGCTGGCCAAGTCTCTGATGCGTATAGCAGCACTGACTTCACATTGGAGTTGAAAATCCGTATCTTATTTTTTATGCTGAGTGTTGTTGACCTCCACACAGGCTTGAGAGTAGTGAAAGCTTGTCTTGATTTTCCGATTCTTGCTTCGATATCCTCGTCAGTTCCGCCTGTAGTTGAAACGATGCTTCTCAGGTAGCTAAAGGAGGTTGTTTCTTTCAGGTTCCTCCCATTTATGCTGATTGTTGTCAGTTGTTGTTGTTGCTGTTGGTGGTGTTGCCCAGAAATTTTCATCACCTCTGTTTTATCTATGTTCACCTGAATTCCTATCTTTGATGCTTCTTCTGACAACTTAATGCTTTTTGCTTGCATGTCTTCGCGCGCTGTTTGAAAAAGGGAGTGCTTTTTTCACCTATTTTCACGTATTTGACAAATCGCTGTTTTTGTTGTGTTATTCACTTCAAGAACATTTTAAAAAAAAAACTTTAACTTGACTTTTGACTATTAAGTTTTGATTTTAAACAATTATATAGTCTATATTGGATAAAGTGTCTTGGCTGTTCCAGTAGTTCATTATGTCAACAGTACCACATAAATGTAATAGTGTGGAGTGTTACTTTTTGGTAGATGATGGAATACAGTGAAATAACTGTAAAAAGTGGTATCATAAGATGTGTACTGGTTTACGTCCAGCTGCATACAAACGTTGTATTGCTCCAACATCCCACTGGATGTGCAGAATGTGTTGCTCCCCAAAGATGACTTTAATAAGGGAGGCTCACGAACTACTGTCTAAGGCTATTGAACTTCCTGATGATAGAGTGGCTAATAATAGTGACAGAGACTGCCCGTCTGAAGATGACGCAGCAAGTGCCATCATGAATGTTACTACATCGGGGGTTACTATCCCAGTTACCCCGGAAGTAAAACTTACTAGGCGTTCGAAGCGTCTTAGTAAGCGAAAGGGTAACAAAACGGAAGCTGCAAACAGCATCTCAGCACCAGAGAACACTGTAAGCGAAGTTCACCATGAAGGTGGTGCAGACACTGATCTCGATTGTACCATCAAAAACTGCAGCAGCCCTGAGAAGCAACTGCAGGCAGATGATCAGTGGGTAACGAAAATAAGCAATCGGAAGAAACATAGTAATATTGATGGTAGGCAAACGTCTGTCACCTGTAGCCAGGCTGCATCAATAGTGGTGAGAAAAGACGTAGCCACTGCTAAACACGACAAGCTCTCCTTAGACTCTAACATAATTGTTGAAAATTTAGAAGAGTCCAAAGAATCTGATCCCGTAAAAAGGCACGATCACGACCTCAAACTAGTGAGTAGTATTATAAGGATGATGCTACCAGCGAATTTCCATGGAGTATCGATTACAAAGCTGATTGGAATAGGCAAAAGAGATGATGAATGTTCTAATCAGCGTAGGTTGCTTAAAGTGGTTCTCCTGATGAACGGAATCATATACTGGCCAATGCACACAACCTTGCCGGGTCAGGAATTTCAGTCAGACCTGATTTATCTCTTGAAGACAGACTTAAACGAAAAGAAGTTTTGTCGCAGCTAGAAACAAGACGTAAAAATGGTGAGACTAACCTTAAAATGGTGGGTTTTCGAATAGTCAGGTCTTGGAAACGTATGCTTCCAAGACCTGTGTGGATAAGCCGGACCGCATAGGAAGCCTGAAGGTACTGTACACTAATATACGTAGTATCGGGAACAAATTTCATGAGCTAGGTGTATTAGTGGAAGACCTTAGCCCAAGTATTGTGGCCATTACTGAAACATGGCAGGTTTCTGGATTAGATGACACACCTGAGCTATGCGAATTTAGTTGCTTGCGCAGCGACAGGGTTAAGGGTCGTAGAGGTGGCGGGGTTGCTCCGTACATCAACAACTGCCTACATGTTCGTTCCGCGAAATATGAAGCGCATGACAGTGGGACAAGTGAGGTAATTAGCTGCGAAGTAAGCTTTGTGACTGCCACTTTACTCATTGGTGTTCTGTATAGAAGTCCCTATTGTCAGTGTGATGACTTTATTTTAGATCACCTTAAACAATGGAGTAAACACAGTAGCTGTCTTATTCTAGGTGACTTTAATGCACCTCACTTAGACTGGGTAGCTGGTACATCTCCAGGATCCACTGATAAGTTTGACAGCTGGTTACTCTTGACTACCATGGAAAATGCCCTGACACAACATGTCTTAGGTAGTACAAGATTCGGTTCTACCCAAGGATCTTCCTTGCTGGACTTAGTGCTTACTCATGACAGCGACGACGTGGATGGTCTAGTTATTCATCCACCTCTAGCAAACAGTGATCATGGGGTGTTAGATTTTAACTTAAGCACTGGCAATTTATTCAGTTTTCAACCCAAATCCCGACCTAGTGTTTGGCATGCTGACATAGTCGCTATAAAGGAGCGTGCTTCAACTGGCGACGGGTCAGTCAATATTGACTCATGCATTGAAGATGAATGGGATAGATTTAGGAATACACTTGAGAGGGTTACCACTGATTTCATTCTTTGGAGGGTTCCTAAAAGATCAACAAACCGGCCACCATGGATAAATAGACAAGCTAAAACACTCCTAAGACGGATAAAAAGGTTCTGGAATCTCTTTGTTTCTAATGGGCTACAGCACTTCTGGCTGAAATACTGTGAAACCAGAAACCAGTGTAAAACTTTGATTCACCAGACAAGGATAGCTTACGAAACCCAGTTAGTTAAAAGTTCACCAATCTGCCCAAAAACACTTCACATACATTAAGAGAAGAACACGCAAGAGTGATGCTATCTCACCACTTATGCTTGAAAATGACGAGAAAAACATGGCCTAGTATAACTTGACTAAGGCTGAGGCTTTGTTCAAGCACTTTAGTCAAGTATTCTCTGATAATATTGATACCAGCTTTGTAACTTTTTCAGAAGGTGACTTGAAAATGGCAGCCTTATTCATAGGAAAGGACACTGTCCTTAGGTGGCTTCTAAGGCTCAATCCTGGTAAGTCCAGTGGCCCTGATGAACTCCACCCACGTATATTAACAGCATTGGCTGAAAACATAGCCGAGGCAATGTCGGTCATCTCCAATATGTCTCTGGACCGGTCTGAATGTGCAAGGGACTGGAAAGATGCCATCATTAGTCCGGTCTTCAAAACCGGATCTAGAAACTCGGTTCAGAACTATTGTCCTGTTAGTTTGACCAGTATGGTTGCTATACTACTAGAAAGAATAATTCGTGACGCTATCATTCAGTTCATTGAAGGGAACAAACTTTTCGCTGTGGAACAGCATGGTTTTAGAGCAAGTCATTCTTGCATGACCAACCTTCTTTTGGCCAGAGGAAGTTGTGCAAGATCAGCTGATGCTAATATACCGGTGGGTGCCATATTCATCGACCATAGACAACTAGCACGAAACATAAAATACTCTTCTCCTTTGCGTTGTTATTTCAAAACTGGTGAGCTATATCCGAAATCTTGGCTTCAAACCGAACCCGATCCTCATCGAATTTCGCGGCAGGAGGTTTCAGTTGGTCATATAAGTTTTCGAATTCAGCATGGATGGCTTAATCCGTAAATTGCGTGCGAGGAACACAAAACTTAAGTCCAAGGGATGAAGCTTCTTTCTGATGAGTAGATAGAGTAATATCAGAAAGATTTATAACATTATTTATCAGAATTCACCAGGAAAAGATCCACGCGGTTCCGATCATCAATTGAACTCTTCAACTTATTTTGTATACTTGACTTCGTTTTCTGAGTGAAATATTGAACCCGAATATCAAAATATAACTGAGCGCGTGTTAAAAGAAATATAGCAGCTTGACAACTGGACAAAGTTTGAATGTAGCTAATATCATAATAATTGAGAATGTGAAGCCATTTCGATATGTGACGAACCAGATTAGAGATATTTGGTTGTAATTTACTGAATTTCAAAGTTGTATAAAACTGCCTCGAGAAGGAATGACTTGTAACGCCCATATATCCATCTAAGCCCTTTGAACATGCGAAAAATGATGTCACATCCTCTCACAGTATTCACCAATTTGAATGTACGTGTGGACACACGCACACATACATAGGGAGGACTCATCGATCTCTTCAAGTAAGGGCTGGCTTCAGAGCATATGCCTAAATGGTTCCAGAAGCAGATGGAATCTTCAGAACCCACTAATGGTGAGAACAGACGCAGAATTAGCTCCTCTATTGCGAAACATATTACAGAGGAGACAGGACATGAAATTGACGTCAACACATCTTTAAACCTATCCATGAAACGTGTTTGAGGCGTATCCTAAAGTTTGTGGAAGCCCTAGCAGTTGGAAAGTTAAAACGACATTTATGCGTTCAAAAACAATTCGTCATCACAATAAACTCACTTTCCTTGGTAAACTTTGTTTCATTTTTATACCACAGCAGATGTACTATCACCTCTGTTGTTTGGTTTAGTCATTCATCTTCTGTGCTATTTTGACCTTCAATATGTCCTTTTAACTTGACCTAAGTCTATTTTCTCACTCACCTCTTAACTCTGTATTAATTTCATATATATATTCCTATGACAAGTCCGTGTGTGAGCACATTGTTCGAAATGTGTTGCGCAAATACATTACACGATTCAGCCAAATGACGTCTTCATATTGCTTTGTCCAAAATGAAGACTGATTAAAAATTAATTTTCTATAGTTGATTTGTAAGTGTTAGTGTTGTTTTTACGAGTTGATCAGGGATTGATGTCAGTTAGAGAACCAGTTGTTGCGTACTGCCGATGATTCCTGAAAACCAGGATGAAACAGCTGTCCAGTACTCCCTGACTGGTTTTCAATGGTTCTCTAACTGATATCAATCCGTGATCAACTCGTAAAATTAATTGAGTAAGTGCATTCACATTAGGAACAATTGCAGAGAGAGAGAGACGCTAAAGATAAAAATTCCTATGAGAAATATGAATTACACATATAGATTAGCCAGATCTCCCAGTCAGACAAAAAGAAATTAGTCGATGAAACAATACGCCTAGTCTAAGCCATCACAAATATTCACACGATCAAAGAGAGGCGAGAAGAAAGACAAATCGCAACAACCTCAACAAAAAACCAAACACATAAAAATTGAAATTAAACAAAACAAAAACAAAACAATCAAATTCAACGTAGTCAGATTAAATACGCATCTGTCAGAAATCAAAAGAGAAACGTTTGCGAAAATAACAACGATTTGATAAAAAATATCGTTTAATAAACACAAGTACGAGAATAGGCTCCAGGGAAAATACTAAAATTGGTATACTTCTATGAATATGAAAGACGTAAACATTACAGAAGTGTAAACATCATTGTATTGTCATGCACGTAAACAACTTAGTTTATTACTCTCATAAATATCCAGGGAGATTGAATCAATCAATATATTATTACTTAAAATAGTTCCAGAGTGCTTACAAAAGTATTGTTTTGATTTTGTGAACATGCTGTGACAACTTTCACCAATTTCATATTGACCCAGTTGTACACGCATTATCAATATGCATTCGCCAATGAAGAGTTTTGTTTGAATAGAAATCACTCCCACGCTTTCACCTAGTCCTCGTCCGCCTACCTATTCTGAATCGATGATTTCACTTCTGTCAGCACAGTGCTTACTTGACCAATAGAAATGGAATCATACTCGGCATGTTGGTTGCCTCAACAGACATTGCGATTGGTGAAGAAATGATTCTGGAATCAGTATGCATACAATGCTTGTTTCTCGTGAGCTTTCACTGAAAACACACAACTCGTCATGAATGCATTATCGTTTGTATTGTCTGTCATATAATATGTGTTTGTTAACTCATTGATGCGAATCATTCGGTTTGTTTGTGTGTGAATTGTGCACATTGACCCATACAATTTCATCCAAACTGAAATAATTCTCACGTTTCATTGTAGTCGTCCTTTTGTCTTCATCTTTTGTTCAATTTTGTTCCTGAATGTATTTTTTGTTAGCACTGAAGATTTGAACTTTTAACTATTATATTGAATTGGTGTTACTTTTGTGTTTTTTCCACCAATTTCCTGTCTGTTTACGATATGCTACGATATTCAGTTTATTCAATCTGGTAATCGCGTGGCAGTGGATGTGTTCAGATTGTTATATGCAACTCACAGGTGAAGGTCCAACATGTATTCTCCTATGATGGTTGAATAAATTTCAACTAATCAATCGTACTTAATTTGCCGAAGATTGCTTACGCTGAATGAATTCGCCACAGAATTCTAAAAGTCAGGAGGTTCACTGGTGCACCCACAGTTTGAAACAAAGATAAATGCTAAGAAATTCATCAATGTTATGCCTGCATGTGAGCAGCAAACAAGTAGATTTTGTATGAGAATAATACTGTGGCACTGTTTTAGCGTAGAATTCCTCTATGGATGAAGTCACAGTAATATTACTGCATAAAACTGTGTGACTTTATCAAACTAACACTTTCTCCGTTATGACACAAATGTTGCACTAGATAATACAGTTATTGAAAGGCGCATTTACAATCTCATAACTGATCCTAATTGTAATAAGAATAAGACATAGAAAGTCACCAACATTGGAAAACCTACAGTCAACATGTTAGACCCGAAAGTCTTCTTCCTCCTATACCTCACAAAATAAGCCCCACAGAACACAACACAAGCCGAAAGGCTATTGGATTATAATGCCTTTACCAATGTAGCCCCATCACCCATTACCGTAGATCCAGATCTGGATAGGCATAAGAAAAACACCGATACTTCCAGAAAGTCGATATTATCCTCTCCTAGCCGTAACGCGAAATATAATGAGGAATTTGATAACAAAACATGCAGAAACACACAACTCGTGACAGAAATCCTCGACATCTGCAAACTCGTAAGAAGAATCCACGCTGGAAGGGAAGGAAATAAGACACACCCGACTCTCCACGGACAATCACCTAAGTACACACTCTCATGATAAGCCAAGTGGCACTTAAGCTCAAATTAATAACTGGAGTAGCAACATCAACACTCCAAATGTAACAAAGGACAACAATATGGGTCCTCAAAGTATCGCGCACAAACAAACTTTGATAGGATATATGGCACGAGTCTGATGGGAATTAAGTCACAATGCAGCATTGCATACAATGAAACAAACCCCTTTAAAGTCACACTTGGTGACTCCAAACACAAAGCAGAATAATAGGTTTTGGGCATCACCAGTAACCAGTAGTTGTTTATCCACCGCTTCCCTGACAGCGTTGACGAAACAAGTGGTGGGGACGTCAACTCTTCTTAACCCGTACCACGAGTGTTCGCTCCCTCTGGGAGGAAAACTGGCACAGTTCACTCAACACGCAAACAATAATCACACTCAATGCTTGTATGAACATACATCAAAGAAGAAATCTCGCCCGTGTCTCCAACCTATCTAAGAATAGAACTAACTTAATCTTTGGCGAATCGAACAATACAACTCATTATTCGTTAAAAGGAGAAGAGAGTAACTTGATAGGCATAGGTGAACATGACACTGATGCTACTTGTAACACAGGGTAATCTCGCCATTCAGAATCACTGGATGCCGAACCTCATTTGAGCCTGATTACGAACTTAAATATTTCAAACATTATTACAACCCTCAACTTCACCTAGTCCTCAGTACTGCTAGACCTATGCTCAACAAACTACCGATGCTCAAGGCACACTCACTGGTATATAATTCCCCCATTATTATAGCTATTTTTATTACTGAATATTGGTGTCAATCTGATATACCAGAGGAAGATATCAGCATCGATGAGTACATACAATTGCTATGTTACAGAAGCAGTGGTACGGATGGAGGCTGCCTTACGTACTTCCTGAATACACTTGCTGTACTGCAGAGGTAAAAAAGGGAACTCAGCATCATGCATGGCACCCTGTGTCGCAACTTACACTTTGAAAATAATTCAGTACTAATTGGATACATTTACAGAGCACATGGGAACATCAGTGATTACGAGACTCAAATAATCAATGCACTGGAGCAAGTGTCCACTCTTCCATACAACCATAAGATCATATGTGTAGACTTCAAGCTTCCTGAAATCAACTGAGACTAACTAGCAGGCACAGAGGTGATAACCTACTGAACCTAATATTCTGCCACAACGTAAGTCCCCTCTCAACCTTGTTGGGTTCTACGTTTTCAGGTAGCAACCACAGAGCAGTTCTGTGCACACTGCCTTTTCCACCAAGTAGCAATGCAGCTTATACCTCTACTTCACAACAAATAACACAGGAATTGTAGAAAGACAAACTTGGCTTTCGTAAAATCAATGCTAAGATCCTCTGAATAGGGAAAATACTTCCTTGCTGATTACCTCTCGAAAGTTCTCAGCATCTTCTATTAGAACTCAAGCACTTACCTAATGGCTGCCATTCCACTACATACACTAAGCGTTTCCGTACATAGGAAGCCATTTATAAAACCAAAGTATCTCACAAAACCGTTGAGACTCGTGACAAGTTACTTCAAACACCATGACTTTGACACACTAGAGTCAATACTTAACGCTCTAAGCTCTGTCTCACAAGCTCAAGATTTGCGTTAGAGGAACGAATAACGCAAGGCACCATCCAGGCATGCTTTAGTTTCTGCTGCCACAGAAATCCTCAAGAAGCGGTTGAATCGCAAAAATTACTACATTTCTCTCCTCATCGGTAAAGGCAGGCTATACAATGACTCTGCAGACATGTGTGAATTATTTAACAAATATTTGCAGTTAACTACTCTAAGTCGGCGACCATACCACTTTGAAAGCACGGGTTCTCGTCCGATCACCGAAGTTATGCAACGTTGAGCCTGGTTAGTACTTGCATGGGTTACCGACTGGGAATACCGTGTGTTACCAGCTTCTCCCGACCGATATCTGCTGCCTTTAACGTGGTGGTCGGGCCTGCATATCGCAATGACCCAACGAGCAACACTGACTGAAACTTATGTTCCTGTATGTCCTACCAGGCCAGAAAGTTTATTTTGATGGCGGTTAGCCAAAAAGCAGCTACCCAATCCAATATTATGACTCAAACAAACTCACAAAATATCATGCCGGATCGGTCGGGACCCGGATTAACAACGACCGCGCTTCCTACTGCTGTGTCACAGGGCAGAAGTGACAAATATGCTACTGAGACACACCAAACAAGAAAGAACAACCAAAAACAGGCCGCGTATGACCTGCCTCAAGCAGTCGTCCCCTGGGCTCTGCGGTCACGCAACACTAACCTTTTCTCTCTTCACTTCTCAGGCGTGAGGCTAGCATCCCCACCTTGTAAACAAAGCCGCCACAGAAACCCCAGCACGATGAATCTCCTTGCACCAAAAGAAAAAGTCTGTGTGGGGACATGGAATGTCCGCACCATGTACAAGATTGGCAAAGCTGCCCAGATCGCAAACGAAATGAAAAGATACGGAATTCATGTACTGGGGATATGTGAAAGCAGATGGAACGGAAATGGACTCACCAAATTGTCAACGGGTGAGTCAGTAATCTACTCCGATCACCCAGAGGATAACCACATGCACACCAAGGGCGTGGCTATCATGATGTCATCAACGGCAACGAAGGCCCTCATGCAATGGGAGGCGATCTCGCCCAGGATAATGACCGCCAGATTCAACTCCAAAGGAAGAAAAGTGTCAATTATACAATGCTATGCACCGACAAACAACGCAGACCTCGAAACGAAAGAAGAATTCTACAGACAACTACAGGCAACAATGGACAATACTCCGGCTGGTGACATTAAAATACTAATGGGAGACATGAACGCCAAACTGGGATCAGACAACACAGGAAGGGAACTCATCATGGGTAGAGAAGCTCTCGGAGAAATGAATGAAAACGGAGAACTCTTCGCCGACTTCTGTGCCTTCAATGAACTAGTGATTGGTGGCAGCGTATACAAACACAAGGATATCCACAAGGCTACACGGGTGTCACCAGATGGCCGAACCAAAAACCAAATTGACTTCATCTCAATCTCAAGGAAGTGGAGGCGCAGCCTGCTGGACACAAAAGTAAGAAGAGGAGCAGACGTTGGCTCAGACCACTACCTCGTATAAGGGACAATCCAAATCAAATTAAAAGCTTTCAGAGAAACAGGAGCTGCAGATAGACTACAAGCCAAGTTCAACACCCAAAAACTGAAGGACCAGAACACAAAGGACATCTTCACTGCAAGCATAAAGGACAAAGCCGAGACACAAATCAACACTATTGAGGAGGTCAGCGTCGAAAAGCACTGGAACAACTTGAAAACAGTGTGGAGTCAAACCTGCATGGAAGTTCTAGGCAGAAAGAAGAGACAGGACAAACAGCGGCTCACTACGGACACTTGGAAACTGATAGAAGAGAGAGGGATGGTGAAACAAAAGATTCTCCAGTGCACCGACGAGCAACAAAAACAGGATTTGAATGCAAGCTACAAGACACTGAACAAAAGAGTAAAGAAGAGTGCAAGGGGAGACAAAAGAAAATATTATGAAGCCATGGCAAGTGAAGCAGATTAAGCTGCAGGCAATAGAGATCCCGCAACACTCTACCAAACTACTAGGTACCTATCGGGCAAACGTTTGACACAAATCAAGCCGGTGAAGGATGACAATGGAAAGTCACTCACCAAAGAAGTGGAGCAAAGGAAACACTGGGCTGAACACTTCAAAAGACTCCTAAATCGACCACCACCTACAACGCGCCCAACAATACCAACAACGGAGACAGAGCTACCAGTGAACATCAACCCCCCGACGAAATCAGAAGTCCTGAAGGCAATCAAGATGCTGAAAGCTGGAAAAGCAGCAGGACCAGATGGAATCCTAGCAGAAGCATTGAAAACGGACCCAGAGACAACAGCGGACTTGATGACGTCGCTGCTGGAGAAGGTGTGGAAAGAAGGCAAAGTACCCGAGGATTGGAAGAAAGGATACTTATTCAAACTACCAAAGAAAGGAGAACTAAGTCAATGCAAGAACTGGCGCGGAATTATGCTCCTGTCCATCCCAAGCAAAATACTAAGCCGCATCATCCTGGAGAGAATCAGACATGCCAACCTGGATGAAAAACTTCGACCGGAACAGGCTGGATTCAGGAGAAACAAGTCATGCATTGATCAAATCGCCACATTACGGATCATCATTGAACAAAGTTTGGAATGGCAGTCACCTCTCTATCTCAATCAACTTCATCGACTTTGAAAAGGCCTACGACAGCGTAGCGTCGATCGAGAGGTGATTTAACAACTCCTACGCTACTACGGGGTGTCGTCGACAATTATACTTCCCATCCGACAGTTGTACGACAATGCTGAAAGCCAAGTAATCCACAACGGGAAACTCACCGAATTATTCGAAGTGAGGACAGGACTAAGACAAGCTGGCTGCCTACTATCGCCAATGATTTTCCTGATTGCAGTAGACTGGATAATGCGACAAACAGCGGGCAATGAGGAAACAGGCATAAAATGGACCCACACAAAAAACTTGGAGGATCCGGAATTCGCCGATGATATATGTCTGACTTCCCACAAACTGGAAGATATGCAAGCGAAAAGCAACAAGTTGGCAGAACAAGCATCCAGAGAAGATAGGACTTCAGGTGAACATAGAGAAAACAGAGGTAATGACGATTCCTGGACAATAACAACAACAACAGACAACGATCAGCATAAATGGGAGGAAACTGAAAGAAACAACCTCATTTACCAACCTGGGAAGCTTCGTCTCAAATACAGGCGGAGCTGACGAGGATATCAAAGCAAGAATCGGAAAATCAGGACAAGCTTTCACTACTCTCAAGACTGCGTGGCGGTCAACATCACACTCAGCATCAGTAATAAGATACGGATTTTCAACTCCAATGTGAAGTCATTGTTACGACTCAACAGTGGTCACCGAAATCCCGTTCATGCATAACCAGTATTTAGCTGGAGAGAGAGGCGAGTCACTGAAGATTTGTTTGTCGATTCTTCGGTAAGAACTTCACAGGCCTTACGTGGGATTCTCAATGTGGCTAGAATTAGGGTGGCTTTCAAACCAACCACCTCACTCAGAGAAAAACTTTATCGGATAAAGAGCCAAATAGATGCAAATAAGAAGAATATACTTTGCCAGATACCATGTCATGACTGTGCGGTCAATAACCTTGGGTCAAACTAGTAGGCCGGGGTCAACTAGATTATTGGAACATGAAAATTTAGCTTGACCTAGAATAACCGACCCTGCCATGATAAAGAATCTAGAAAGAAGCTCAGCCATTGCACTGTATTCACTTGCATGTGATCACAAATTAGGCTGGGACATGGCGAGAGTATTGAAAAGTAACATATTTAGCTGGAGAGAGAGGCGAGTCACTGAAGCTTTGTTTGTCGATTCTGTGGCGTACATTTGCAATCGAAATGACGCAGCACACACACTGGAGATATGCAAAGTGGCGAAAAACAAGAAAAGAAAGTTGGAGAGACAGAACAGAGAGAAAAATGTATATAAGACAAATTATGAAACCGTGTGACTAGAACTGCTGTGATTATGAGCGATTATTCATGCAGTGATTTACGCCATCTAGTTGTTTAACTGCATTGCTGTGTGATATTTAGGATAAAATAATCTAATATGGAATTGCACTATGTCACAATGCCCAAATTATGCACTCGAATTAATGGCGCTTAAAGCTCTCTTATTCAACCTCGCCTAGATTACTAGGTCACTAGTATTCTAACTGGTCTCAAGCTCAGATAAAGAGGGAGGGTTGGGCCGTGGTGCTAGCAACTCCACACCTAAAACTTAACCAAATTGCTAATAAAACTTCAACGCACAAATATATTCAAAATTCGAAATTACATATAATCACCGTATTTTTCGCTGGAATCGGGGAAGTGAAATGACGCAGGCTGGTGAAAGCCTTCGGGAAGCCAGTCAGCCGATGTGCCTTCTTTCGATGAAAGCAAAAATAATGATGGGGACGTGGAATATTCGTACAATGTACGAAGCTGTGAAGGCTGCTCAGGTAGCCGCAGAAATGAGGAGATATAAAATAGAAGTGTTGGGAATCTGTGAGAGCAGATGGAATGGATGCGGAAGGTGCCAACTACCAACTGGAGAGACAATTATCCACTCCGGTCACCCAGAGGACGATCACGAGCACACCGAGGGAGTAGCCATCATGATGTCACCAACAGCGGCTAAAGCTCTCATGCAGTGGGAACCAATCTCCTCCAGGATAATGACAGCCAGGTTCAACTCAAAAGGAAAGAAGGTTACAATCATTCAATGCTATGCGCCTACAAACGTCTCAGAAAAAGAGAAGAAGGAGGATTTCTACAGTCAACTACAAACAGTAATGGACAACGTCCCAAAGAACGATATGAAAATACTGATGGGTGACATGAATGCGAAACTGGGAGGAGACAATACAGGAAGAGAACTCACCATGGGTCGCGAGGCCCTCGGTGAAATGAACGAAAATGGTGAACTCTTCTCAGACTTCTGTGCCTTCAATGATTTTGCGATTGGTGGCAGTGTGTTCAAACCCAGGGATATACACAAGGCGACAAGGATTTCACCAGATGGACACACCAAAAACCAGATAGACTTCATTTCAATCTCAAGGAAGTGCAGACGGAGTCTGCTGGACACAAAATCGAGGAGAGTAGCAGATGTGGGTTCAGACCACTACCTAGTACATGGGACTTTCAAGGTGAAGCTGAAAGCCCCGAGGATACCTGGGGATAGGCCACAGTGTAAGTTCAACACGCAAAAACTGAAGGACACAACCACAAAGGACATTTTCACTGCAACTGTCAGAGCAAAGCAGGAAACACTACGTGGCACCACCGAGGAATCATCTGTGGAAGACCATTGGAACTCTCTGAAGGTAATTTTCAACGAAACGTGTTCAACGGTTTTAGGAAGAAAGAACAGGCAAGAAAAGGGATGTCTCTCAACGGACACTTGGAAGCTAATAGAGGAGAGGAGAATGGTTAAGGAGAAAATGATTCAATGCAACGACGGACAAGAGAAAGAGACGCTGAGCTCAACTTACACAGCACTGGTTAAAGAAGTGAAGAAGAGTGCCAGGAAGGACAAAAGACAATTCTACGACAACATGGCCACTGAAGCTGAGAAAGCAGCGGGCAAAAGGGACCTGAGGACACTATATCAGATAATCAAGTATCTATCCGGGAAGAGATCAACACAAGTGAAACCTATAAAAGACAGCCAAGGGGACCCAATTACCAAAGAAGAAAGACAGATTAAACAATGAGCGGACCACTTCAAAGGACTCTTGAACCGACCACCACTTAAAACCCGTCCAGAAATACCAACAACAGCACGTACACAACTGCAAGTTGACACCATCCCTCCAATGAAAACTGAAGTCATGAATGCAATCAAGCTTCTGAAAGCTGGAAAAGCAGCGGGACCAGATGGAATACCCCTGAAGCACTGAAAGCGGACCCAGAAATGCCAGCAGATAGGCTGACTCCATTATTGCAAAAGATCTGGAAAGAGGGATAGGTGCCTACTGACTGAAGGAAAGGTTATCTCGTGAAACTACCAAAGAAGGGCGACCTGGGACTCTGGAAGAACTGGCGAGGAATCATGCTCCTGTCGACGCCAAGTAAAATCCTGAGTGGCATCATCCTGGAGAGAATAAAGGACGCACTGGATACAGAACTCTGACCAGAAAAAGCTGAATTCAGGAAAAGCAAATCATGTTCTGACCAAATTGCAACTCTAGGTATCATCATCGAACAAAGCATGGAATGGAAATCAAATCTCTACCTCAACTTCATAGACTTTGAGAAGGCCTTCGACAGCGTTGACCGCGAAGTATTTTGGAAACTACTCGAGTACTACGGTGTACCCCAAATCTTCATCAACCTTATTCAACAGCTGTACGACAACGGCACATGTCAAGTGATCCACAATGGAAAACTCAGCGAAGCGTTTGGAGTAAACACAGGAGTCAGACAAGGTTGATTATTATCACCAATGATATTCCTAATTGTGGTGGACTGGATTATGTATCAGACAGTGGGAAACGAGAAGACAGGGATATCCTGGACCAACGTGAAGAACCTAGAAGACCTGGATTTCGCAGATGATTTATGTTTGATGTCACACAAAATCGAAGACTTACAAGCAAAAAACGACAAAGTGGTCGAAGAAGCAGCAAAGACGGGACTCCAGGTGAACATAGACAAGACGGAGGTCATGAAAATAACCAACCAACAACAACAACAGCAGCAGCAGCAACATCCAGCGCCAATCACCATCAACGGGAGGGATTTGAAAGAGGTTGCTTCTTTCACTTATCTAGGGAGCAATGTCTCAACCACAGGAGTAACGGACAAGGATGTCAAATCGACAATCGGGAAGGCGAGAAACACATCCATCAACCTGAAACCAATCTGGAAATCTTCGTCACTTAGCATCAACAACAAAATTAGGATTTTCAATACAAACGTCAAGTCAGTTTTGCTATACGGATCAGAAACTTGGCGGGTCACGAAGAATATTTTCAACAGGTTGCAAAACTTTATCAACAACTGTCTTCGTTCTACAATGAAGATTAGATGGCCGGAAAGGACCACAAACAAGAAGCTATGGGAACGAACAAAACAGGAACCGATCGCCGAACAAAAATGCAGGAGAAAGTGGAGATGGATTGGACACTCGCCGAGGAGGCCGTTGGGTGACATCCCGCGTCAGGCTTTCGAGTGGAACCCGAAAGGGAAGCGGCGAGTGGGACGTCCAAGGGTGACATGGAGGAGATCGTGCGAACAGGAACTGAAACAGTATGGACTAACATGGATGAAAGTGAAAAGTACAGCAGAAAAGAGAAGCAAGTGGAGGCGTGCAGTTCAATCCGTTTGCTCCACTAGGAACCAAAGGGAACAGTAATACAATAATAATAACTCTCTTATTCGAAGAATTGTTTACAAGCTTACACAATTATCACCAACATAATCCAGATTCACAAATCACCGTATGTCTAACATCGGATGACTGAAAACGGAATTGTTCCTAAGTAAGTGTCTTCGTATACGCGTTCCAGTTAAAACAATAAAAGTGGAAGCAGCAGGAGAACACCTCAGTAGATTCTGTTTAAGAGAAGAGATCCACAGAATCATTATAACGCTATCTAACACCAGAGTGAAGATTGAACAACTGAAATGCAAACTGAACAGTGTCATAAATATCAAGGATAATGAAATGTTACTCGAAACAGCTAAACAGTCAAGTTGGCCAGCATTCAGAATATCCAAAATACTCACATGAGGAAGTTCAGCAAATTAATGGAATGCAAATACCCTGCTAAAAATGAATTTACCAATGAAATGCTTGCAACCATCGATGAAATGAAGTAGGTAATTAACCTCACAAAACGAGCCCTAATTTCGAATGAAATGAAAGTACCTGGAAAAGGATTAAAATTCACTGTCGCTGTTGACTGATTAAAACATAGAGACGTCATCCGTTGTATAGGAGTAGTATTGGGTGAAATAGACAAAACTACCGAGGAACACGTCAGAGCACAGAACCTTGAAGATGACCAGACAAACATGGCCTAGTATAACTTGACTAAGGCTGAGGCTTTGTTCAAGCACTTTAGTCAAGTATTCTCTGATAATATTGATACCAGCTTTGTAACTTTTTCAGAAGGTGACTTGAAAATGGCAGCCTTATTCATAGGAAAGGACACTGTCCTTAGGTGGCTTCTAAGGCTCAATCCTGGTAAGTCCAGTGGCCCTGATGAACTCCACCCACGTATATTAACAGCATTGGCTGAAAACATAGCCGAGGCAATGTCGGTAATCTCCAATATGTCTCTGGACCGGTCTAAATGTCCAAGGGACTGGAAAGATGCCATCATTAGTCCGGTCTTCAAAACCGGATCTAGAAACTCGGTTCAGAACTATTGTCCTGTTAGTTTGACCAGTATGGTTGCTATACTACTAGAAAGAATAATTCGTGACGCTATCATTCAGTTCATTGAAGGGAACAAACTTTTCGCTGTGGAACAGCATGGTTTTAGAGCAAGTCATTCTTGCATGACCAACCTTCTTTTGGCCAGAGAAAGTTGTGCAAGATCAGCTGATGCTAATATACCGGTGGATGCCATATTCATCGACCATATCAAGGCGTTTGTCAGGGTTTCTCATTCAGGTCTTCTAGTAAAGTTAGGTAGTCTGGGAATCAATAAAGTGGTCACCGACTGGATTCAAGACTTTCTGAAGGACAGAAGACAAAGAGTACGAGTTAACGGGGTTTTATCAACATGGGAATCGGTTAAGAGTTGCATTCCTCAGGGTACAATTCTAGGCCCACTTCTTTTCCTGATTTATGTTAATGAGATTCCATCGGTAGTTAATTCATCCTGCTTACTGCTTGCTGATGACATCGAGATATTTAGGGCATTACACGATGACAGTGATCAACTTGCTTTGCAGGAAGATTTAAACTTGTTTAGTGATTGGTGTAAGCACTGGGCCTTGCAGAATAACTTAAGCAAGAGTGTAGTTATGCATGTATCTCATAGTCACGTGCACAATTACTCAATGAATGGCATTACTCTCCCAGTAGTCACTGAGTACAAGGACTTGGGAGTGGTTGTGCAGCATGACTTGAAAGCAGCAACAAACTGTAGAGCTGCAGCCACTAAGGGTTTTCGAATGTTATGGGCCATACGCAAGGCTTTTGCGAACTATTGACACTGATATATTTCGTATATTATATCCGACTTATATCAGGCCTCATTTGGAATATGGGATCCAGGCAGGAAGCGCGTGTTTCAAATGCGAAATAGACTTATTAGAAAGGGTGCAAAGTGTGGGAACTAAGCTAATAAAGGGTTTCTCAACCCTCTCATATGAGGAGAGGTTAAGTCGACTGGGTTTAATTCCACTGTCATACAGACGACTTAGAGGTGATTTAATACTAGCATAACGTATCCTAAGAAATGATTTTGGAGCTAATTTATCTAATTAATTTCTTCCTTTTAGCACCGACCGATTGCGAGGACATCACCTCAAGATTCAAAAACCACGGTCGAATCGATGTGGCGAATTCATTCAGCGTAAGCAATCTTCGGTAAATTAAGTACGATTGATTAGTTGAAATTTATTCAACCATCATAGGAGAATACATGTTGGACCTTCACCTGTGAGTTGCATATAACAATCTGAACACATCCACTGCCACGCGATTACCAGATTGAATAAACTGAATATCGTAAAATATCGTAAACAGACAGGAAATTGGTGGAAAAAACACAAAAGTAACACCAATTCAATATAATTATTAAAAGTTCAAATCTTCAGTGCTAACAAAAGATACATTGAGGAACAAAATTGAACAAAAGATGAAGACAAAAGGACGACTACAATGAAACGTGAGAATTATTTCAGTTTGGATGAAATTGTATGGGTCAATGTGCACAATTCACACACAAACAAACCGAATGATTCGCATCAATGAGTTAACAAACACATATTATATGACAGACAATACAAACGATAATGCATTCATGACGAGTTGTGTGTTTTCAGTGAAAGCTCACGAGAAACAAGCATTGTATGCATACTGATTCCAGAATCATTTCTTCACCAATCGCAATGTCTGTTGAGGCAACCAACATGCCGAGTATAATTCCATTTCTATTGGTCAAGTAAGCACTGTGCTGACAGAAGTGAAATCATCGATTCAGAATAGGTAGGCGGACGAGGACTAGGTGAAAGCGTGGGAGTGATTTCTATTCAAACAAAACTCTTCATTGGCGAATGCATATTGATAATGCGTGTACAACTGGGTCAATATGAAATTGGTGAAAGTTGTCACAGCATGTTCACAAAATCAAAACAATACTTTTGTAAGCACTCTAGAACTATTTTAGGTAATAATATATTGATTGATTCAATCTCCCTGGATATTTATGAGAGTAATAAACTAAGTTGTTTACGTGCATGACAATACAATGATGTTTACACTTCTGTAATGTTTACGTCTTTCATATTCATAGAAGTATACCAATTTTAGTATTTTCCCTGGAGCCTATTCTCGTACTTGTGTTTATTAAACGATATTTTTTTATCAAATCGTTGTTATTTTCGGAAACGTTTCTCTTTTGATTTCTGACAGATGCGTATTTAATCTGACTACGTTGAATTTGATTGTTTTGTTTTTGTTTTGTTTAATTTCAATTTTTATGTGTTTGGTTTTTTGTTGAGGTTGTTGCGATTTGTCTTTCTTCTCGCCTCTCTTTGATCGTGTGAATATTTGTGATGGCTTAGACTAGGCGTATTGTTTCATCGACTAATTTCTTTTTGTCTGACTGGGAGATCTGGCTAATCTATATGTGTAATTCATATTTCTCATAGGAATTTTTATCCTTAGCGTCTCTCTCTCTGCAATTGTTCCTAATGTGAATGCACTTACTCAATTAATTTTACGAGTTGATCACGGATTGATATCAGTTAGAGAACCATTGAAAACCAGTCAGGGAGTACTGAACAGCTGTTTTGTCCTGGTTTTCAGGAATCATCGGCAGTCCGCAACAACTGGTTCTCTAACTGACATCAATCCCTGATCAACTCGTAAAAGCAACACTAACACTTACAAATCAACTATGGATAATTAATTTTTAATCAGTCTTCATTTTGGACAAAGCAGTATGAAGACGTCATTTGGCTGAATCGTGTAATGTATTTGCGCAACACATTTCGATCAATGTGCTCACACACGGACTTGTCATAGGAATATATATATATATATATATATGAAATTAATACAGAGTTAAGAGGTGAGTGAGAAAATAGACTTAGGTCAAGTTAAAAGGACATATTGAAGGTCAAAATAGCACAGAAGATGAATGACTAAACCAAACAACAGAGGTGATAGTACATCTGCTGTGGTATAAAAATGAAACAAAGTTTACCAAGGAAAGTGAGTTTATTGTGATGACGAATTGTTTTTGAACGCATAAATGTCGTTTTAACTTTCCAACTGCTAGGGCTTCCACAAACGTTAGGATACGCCTCAAACACGTTTCATGGAAAGGTTTAAAGATGTGTTGACGTCAATTTCATGTCCTGTCTCTTCCGTAATATGCTTCGCAATAGAGGAGCTAATTCTGCGTCTGTTCTCACTGTTAGTGGGTTCTGAAGATTCCATCTGCTTCTGGAACCATTTAGGCATATGCTCTGAAGCCAGCCCTTACTTGAAGAGATCGATGAGTCCTCCCTATGTATGTGTGCGTGTGTCCACACGTACATTCAAATTGGTGAATACTGTGAGAGGATGTGACATCATTTTTCGCATGTTCAAAGGGCTTAGATGGATATATGGGCGTTACAAGTCATTTCTTCTCGAGGCAGTTTTATACAACTTTGAAATTCAGTAAATTACAACCAAATATCTCTAATCTGGTTCGTCACATATCGAAATGGCTTCACATTCTCAATTATTATGATATTAGCTACATTCAAACTTTGTCCAGTTGTCAAGCTGCTATATTTCTTTTAACACGGACTCACTTATATTTTGATATTCGGGTTCAATACTTCACTCAGAAAACGAAGTCAAGTATACAAAATAAGTTGAAGAGTTCAGTTGATGATTGGAACTGCGTGGATCTTTTCCTGGTGAATTCTGATAAATAATGTTATACATCTTTCTGATATTACTCTATCTAGTCATCAGAAAGAAGCTTCATCCCTTGGACTTAAGTTTTGTGTTCCTCGCACGCAATTTACGGATTAAGCCATCCATGCTGAATTCGAAAACTTATATGACCAACTGAAACCTCCTGCCGCGAAATTCGATGAGGATTGGGTTCGGTTTGAAGCCAAGATTTCGGATATAGCTCACCAGTTTTGAAATAACAACGCAAAGGAGAAGAGTATTTTATGTTTCGTGCTAGTTGTCTATGGTCGATGAATATGGCACCCACCGGTATATTAGCATCAGCTGATCTTGCACAACTTCCTCTGGCCAAAAGAAGGTTGGTCATGCAAGAATGACTTGCTCTAAAACCATGCTGTTCCACAGCGAAAAGTTTGTTCCCTTCAATGAACTGAATGATAGCGTCACGAATTATTCTTTCTAGTAGTATAGCAACCATACTGGTCAAACTAACAGGACAATAGTTCTGAACCGAGTTTCTAGATCCGGTTTTGAAGACCGGACTAATGATGGCATCTTTCCAGTCCCTTGCACATTCAGACCGGTCCAGAGACATATTGGAGATGACCGACATTGCCTCGGCTATGTTTTCAGCCAATGCTGTTAATATACGTGGGTGGAGTTCATCAGGGCCACTGGACTTACCAGGATTGAGCCTAAGAAGCCACCTAAGGACAGTGTCCTTTCCTATGAATAAGGCTGCCATTTTCAAGTCACCTTCTGAACAAGGTACAAAGCTGGTATCAATATTATCAGAGAATACTTGACTAAAGTGCTTGAACAAAGCCTCAGCCTTAGTCAAGTTATACTAGGCCATGTTTTTCTCGTCATTTTCAAGCATAAGTGGTGAGATAGCATCACTCTTGCGTGTTCTTCTCTTAATGTATGTGAAGTGTTTTTGGGCAGATTGGTGAACTTTTAACTAACTGGGTTTCGTAAGCTATCCTTGTCTGGTGAATCAAAGTTTTACACTGGTTTCTGGTTTCACAGTATTTCAGCCAGAAGTGCTGTAGCCCATTAGAAACAAAGAGATTCCAGAACCTTTTTATCCGTCTTAGGAGTGTTTTAGCTTGTCTATTTATCCATGGTGGCCGGTTTGTTGATCTTTTAGGAACCCTCCAAAGAATGAAATCAGTGGTAACCCTCTCAAGTGTATTCCTAAATCTATCCCATTCATCTTCAATGCATGAGACAATATTGACTGACCCGTCGCCAGTTGAAGCACGCTCCTTTATAGCGACTATGTCAGCATGCCAAACACTAGGTCGGGATTTGGGTTGAAAACTGAATAAATTGCCAGTGCTTAAGTTAAAATCTAACACCCCATGATCACTGTTTGCTAGAGGTGGATGAATAACTAGACCATCCACGTCGTCGCTGTCATGAGTAAGCACTAAGTCCAGCAAGGAAGATCCTTGGGTAGAACCGAATCTTGTACTACCTAAGACATGTTGTGTCAGGGCATTTTCCATGGTAGTCAAGAGTAACCAGCTGTCAAACTTATCAGTGGATCCTGGAGATGTACCAGCTACCCAGTCTAAGTGAGGTGCATTAAATTCACCTAGAATAAGACAGCTACTGTGTTTACTCCATTGTTTAAGGTGATCTAAAATAAAGTCATCACACTGACAATAGGGACTTCTATACAGAACACCAATGAGTAAAGTGGCAGTCACAAAGCTTACTTCGCAGCTAATTACCTCACTTGTCCCACTGTCATGCGCTTCATATTTCGCGGAACGAACATGTAGGCAGTTGTTGATGTACGGAGCAACCCCGCCACCTCTACGACCCTTAACCCTGTCGCTGCGCAAGCAACTAAATTCGCATAGCTCAGGTGTGTCATCTAATCCAGAAACCTGCCATGTTTCAGTAATGGCCACAATACTTGGGCTAAGGTCTTCCACTAATACACCTAGCTCATGAAATTTGTTCCCGATACTACGTATATTAGTGTACAGTACCTTCAGGCTTCCTATGCGGTCCGGCTTATCCACAAAACTTCTTTTCGTTTAAGTCTGTCTTCAAGAGATAAATCAGGTCTGACTGAAATTCCTGACCCGGCAAGGTTGTGTGCATTGGCCAGTATATGATTCCGTTCATCAGGAGAACCACTTTAAGCAACCTACGCTGATTAGAACATTCATCATCTCTTTTGCCTATTCCAATCAGCTTTGTAATCGATACTCCATGGAAATTCGCTGGTAGCATCATCCTTATAATACTACTCACTAGTTTGAGGTCGTGATCGTGCCTTTTTACGGGATCAGATTCTTTGGACTCTTCTAAATTTTCAACAATTATGTTAGAGTCTAAGGAGAGCTTGTCGTGTTTAGCAGTGGCTACGTCTTTTCTCACCACTATTGATGCAGCCTGGCTACAGGTGACAGACGTTTGCCTACCATCAATATTACTATGTTTCTTCCGATTGCTTATTTTCGTTACCCACTGATCATCTGCCTGCAGTTGCTTCTCAGGGCTGCTGCAGTTTTTGATGGTACAATCGAGATCAGTGTCTGCACCACCTTCATGGTGAACTTCGCTTACAGTGTTCTCTGGTGCTGAGATGCTGTTTGCAGCTTCCGTTTTGTTACCCTTTCGCTTACTAAGACGCTTCGAACGCCTAGTAAGTTTTACTTCCGGGGTAACTGGGATAGTAACCCCCGATGTAGTAACATTCATGATGGCACTTGCTGCGTCATCTTCAGACGGGCAGTCTCTGTCACTATTATTAGCCACTCTATCATCAGGAAGTTCAATAGCCTTAGACAGTAGTTCGTGAGCCTCCCTTATTAAAGTCATCTTTGGGGAGCAACACATTCTGCACATCCAGTGGGATGTTGGAGCAATACAACGTTTGTATGCAGCTGGACGTAAACCAGTACACATCTTATGATACCACTTTTTACAGTTATTTCACTGTATTCCATCATCTACCAAAAAGTAACACTCCACACTATTACATTTATGTGGTACTGTTGACATAATGAACTACTGGAACAGCCAAGACACTTTATCCAATATAGACTATATAATTGTTTAAAATCAAAACTTAATAGTCAAAAGTCAAGTTAAAGTTTTTTTTTTAAAATGTTCTTGAAGTGAATAACACAACAAAAACAGCGATTTGTCAAATACGTGAAAATAGGTGAAAAAAGCACTCCCTTTTTCAAACAGCGCGCGAAGACATGCAAGCAAAAAGCATTAAGTTGTCAGAAGAAGCATCAAAGATAGGAATTCAGGTGAACATAGATAAAACAGAGGTGATGAAAATTTCTGGGCAACACCACCAACAGCAACAACAACAACTGACAACAATCAGCATAAATGGGAGGAACCTGAAAGAAACAACCTCCTTTAGCTACCTGAGAAGCATCGTTTCAACTACAGGCGGAACTGACGAGGATATCGAAGCAAGAATCGGAAAATCAAGACAAGCTTTCACTACTCTCAAGCCTGTGTGGAGGTCAACAACACTCAGCATAAAAAATAAGATACGGATTTTCAACTCCAATGTGAAGTCAGTGCTGCTATACGCATCAGAGACTTGGCCAGCGCGTCATAAAGAGCATCTCAAACAGACTACAGACCTTCGTTAACAGTTGCCTTCGCTCAGTACTCAAGATCAGATGGCCAGAAAAAAGGAGAAACAGGGATCTCTGGGGACGAACCAACCAAGAACAGATTAGAAAACAAATAGGCAGGAAGAAATGGAGATGGATTGGTCATACTCTCAGGAAAACAGCAAGTGACATCACTAGACAAGCGGTTGCTTGGGTGGAACCCGAGAGGGAAGCGGCGAGTTGGTCGTCAGTGCAAGATGACTTGGAGGAGGTCATGTGAAGAGGAGATGAAGAAGTGTGGCAGACTTGGAGCCAGGTGAAGAATCAAGCAGAGAACCGAACGAAATGGAGGTGCATAGCGGAAGCCCTATGTTCCTCTAGGAATTAAAGGAAACAATAATAATAATACTGTCATTTTGGACTTAAGTTTAGAGGGACATTCGGCCAACTAGTACTTCAACGGACCACACTGAAATATATATTAGAATATTTCTGTCGCAATAAAAATAGAAGTGTGTGTTGGATAAGACACAAATGCCTGCAAACAAATAAAGCTTGAAATGAATTCTAACATATAAACTTTCTGTGGATGGAATCGATTCATATTCTTGATTCATGTCATATGGAACATTAATTTAAAATGAAAACCAAATTTGCATCTGACTATGTCACTCATTTTTCACACATATAATCTCAGTAGTATACGGACGGAATCGGATACTGTTCCGAGTTAGTAACTGAACAGGATGGGTTGGCCATGCTAGAATGTAGAATAAAACGAAAAGTGGGTGTGTGGGGGGCGTTAGGTACTAGCATTTAAAGGAAACCGGCACACTAATAAATACCTTCACTTTCATTCATACCATCCAGAGTCGGTAAATATAGGTTTAGTTAAATGTCTGTATAATCAAGCCAAGAGACTAAATAGTTAGGCAGGATATCTAAATAATGAAATCAAACAAATGAAGGAAGTATTACTAGTGGTGAATAACTAACTACCCAGCGGAATCTATTCAAAAATATATGCAGAACCATAGAAAAACTAAGATTAGTAAAACAAATGACGAGAATAACGAAAATAATATAGAATTCAACGCCTGTGTAGTACTGGCGTATAAAGAAGGAACGTCACAGGCCTTACGTGGGATTCTCAATGTGGCTAGAATTAGGGTGGCTTTCAAACCAACCACCTCACTCAGAGAAAAACTTTATCGGATAAAGAGCCAAATAGATGCAAATAAGAAGAATATACTTTGCCAGATACCATGTCATGACTGTGCGGTCAATAACCTTGGGTCAAACTAGTAGGCCGGGGTCAACTAGATTATTGGAACATGAAAATTTAGCTTGACCTAGAATAACCGACCCTGCCATGATAAAGAATCTAGAAAGAAGCTCAGCCATTGCACTGTATTCACTTGCATGTGATCACAAATTAGGCTGGGACATGGCGAGAGGAATGCAACTCTTAACCGATTCCCATGTTGATAAAACCCCGTTAACTCGTACTCTTTGTCTTGTGTCCTTCAGAAAGTCTTAAATCCAGTCGGTGACCACTTTATTGATTCCCAGACTACCTAACTTTACTAGAAGACCTGAATGAGAAACCCTGACAAACGCCTTGATATGGTCGATGAATATGGCATCCACCGGTATATTAGCATCAGCTGATCTTGCACAACTTCCTCTGGCCAAAAGAAGGTTGGTCATGCAAGAATGACTTGCTCTAAAACCATGCTGTTCCACAGTGAAAAGTTTGTTCCCTTCAATGAACTGAATGATAGCATCACGAATTATTCTTTCTAGTAGTATAGCAACCATACCGGTCAAACTAACAGGACAATAGTTCTGAACTGAGTTTCTAGATCCGGTTTTGAAGACCGGACTAATGATGGCATCTTTCCAGTCCCTTGGACATTTAGACCGGTCCAGAGACATATTGGAGATGACCGACATTGCCTCGGCTATGTTTTCAGCCAATGCTGTTAATATACGTGGGTGGAGTTCATCAGGGCCACTGGACTTACCAGGATTGAGCCTAAGAAGCCACCCAAGGACAGTGTCCTTTCCTATGAATAAGGCTGCCATTTTCAAGTCACCTTCTGAACAAGGTACAAAGCTGGTATCAATATTATCAGAGAATACTTGACTAAAGTGCTTGAACAAAGCCTCAGCCTTAGTCAAGTTATACTAGGCCATGTTTGTCTGGTCATCTTCAAGGTTCTGTGCTCTGACGTGTTCCTCGGTAGTTTTGTCTATTTCACCCAATACTACTCCTATACAACGGATGACGTCTCTATGTTTTAATCAGTCAACAGCGACAGTGAATTTTAATCCTTTTCCAGGTACTTTCATTTCATTCGAAATTAGGGCTCGTTTTGTGAGGTTAATTACCTACTTCATTTCATCGATGGTTGCAAGCATTTCATTGGTAAATTCATTTTTAGCAGTCTATTTGCATTCCATTAATTTGTTGAACTTCCTCATGTGAGTATTTTGGATATTCTGAATGCTGGCCAACTTGACTGTTTAGCTGTTTCGAGTAACATTTCATTATCCTTGATGTTTATGACACTGTTCAGTTTGCATTTCAGGTGTTCAATCTTCACATGTTAATCTCGCCATTCAGAATCAGTGGATGCCGAACCTCATTTGAGTCTGATTACGAACTTAAATATTTCAAACATTATTACAACCCTCAACTTCACCTAGTCCTCAGTACTGCTAGACCTATGCTCAACAAACTACCGATGCTCAAGGCACACTCACTGGTATATAATTCTCCCATTATTATAGCTATTTTTATTACTGAATATTGGTGTCAATCTGATATACCAGAGGAAGATATCAGCATCGATGAGTACATAGAATTGCTATGTTACAGAAGCAGTGGTACGGATGGAGGCTGCCTTACGTACTTCCTGAATACACTTGCTGTACTGCAGAGGTAAAAAAGGGAACTCAGCATCATGCATGGCACCCTGTGTCGCAACTTACACTTTGAAAATAATTCAGTACTAATTGGATACATTTACAGAGCACATGGGAACATCAGTGATTACGAGACTCAAATAATCAATGCACTGGAGCAAGTGTCCACTCTTCCATACAACCATAAGATCATATGTGTAGACTTCAAGCTTCCTGAAATCAACTGAGACTAACTAGCAGGCACAGAGGTGATAACCTACTGAACCTAATATTCTGCCACAACGTAAGTCCCCTCTCAACCTTGTTGGGTTCTACGTTTTCAGGTAGCAACCACAGAGCAGTTCTGTGCACACTGCCTTTTCCACCAAGTAGCAATGCAGCTTATACCTCTACTTCACAACAAATAACACAGGAATTGTAGAAAGACAAACTTGGCTTTCGTAAAATCAATGCTAAGATCCTCTGAATAGGGAAAATACTTCCTTGCTGATTACCTCTCGAAAGTTCTCAGCATCTTCTATTAGAACTCAAGCACTTACCTAATGGCTGCCATTCCACTACATACACTAAGCGTTTCCCTACATAGGAAGCCATTTATGAAACCAAAGTATCTCACAAAACCGTTGAGACTCGTGACAAGTTACTTCAAACACCATGACTTTGACACACTAGAGTCAATACTTAACGCTCTAAGCTCTGTCTCACAAGCTCAAGATTTGCGTTAGAGGAACGAATAACGCAAGGCACCATCCAGGCATGCTTTAGTTTCTGCTGCCACAGAAATCCTCAAGAAGCGGTTGAATCGCAAAAATTACTACATTTCTCTCCTCATCGGTAAAGGCAGGCTATACAATGACTCTGCAGACATGTGTGAATTATTTAACAAATATTTGCAGTTAACTGACCTGAGCCTACAATCCCAGTATCCAGTGTACACGCTAATAACATTACGCAACTTTACTCTTGTCTCTCAATAAAACAAACTAATATCGTTGAGTTCACTTATGCTAACATTAGCGAAGCCATTAGAATTCTCAAAAGCTCCACAGCGTTTGCAGCTGATGGTATTTCATCGTATTTCTCAAAAAATATGGTGGCTCTGACATTCCGATATTACTTGTTACACACAATCAGGTTGAATATCCACGTAAATATGGAATATCTCAATGTACTGTGTATGTTTTGCATTCACGTCAATTATTCATCTGTATCAAATTAGTCATATTTTCCCGAAATCCTTTGCTTTTATTTTAGCATGCCATATAACAGTAGCAGTTTCTGAAGTTGAATTGCTGTCGGTAACGAAAGTCATTCTGTTTAAATGTCTAGATCGTATTTTAGTTTTCAGCCTTTACTTTTTTTAACATTTGCACATTTTAATAGGCCTCAATGCAAGTTTTGCAATTCTACTTTTTGTTTTCAAGACTCACATTTTCTGCCATATTTTACTCATATATGCTGCTCATCATAGCAAATATAAAATCAACTGTCTTCAATTGTAGTTTTGTCATTAGAATTTACAGGTTAGGTAGTGTACTGGCTCGTCGGATAATCAGGAAAGGTAGGTTAGTTAAGTACTCTTAAAGTGAAGCTCATCTTCACCAATTTCACCACGTTACGAAAATCTCTGAAGAATTACTTTTATTAATCACTCTCTTTTGAGTTCCATTTGGACTAAAGACCTAAAAATTCACATCCAAATTGAACTCTGCTCATAGCAGTAAGTTTCCCTAACACCTATCGCAATCTTTGATTCCTGCTTCACATAGTCCTCACGTCATTTTATAACAACCAAATTTTCGTACTTCATCTTGATCCCACCTGTCAACCTGATATGTGACATCGTCTGAAGGACTACTTGGTAATCTATTACTTCCATAAACATTTATTGAGTATTAGCATCTTAGCACTGTCGGTACCTTACAAGATTCCTAATCAGTTTTTACTTAGTGGTCAGCGACCTGATTTTCAATGTCGAATCAGTGAAGATTACATTTGCGGTTGCACCCTTTCTTTGAACATCACAGCACCACAGAAATTACATCTTTTTCGATTTTTGAGCTTCTCACATCTCTTTCTCACTTAAAGGTCAAACTAACGTCAAACTTCAGCCCTTCTGAAGACTTTCTGTTAGAGATGTAAGGTTACTTACGCTAAACAGAGACCCTGTCCAATATCCGCTTCTCTGCTTCAGCTACTAAACAGTAAGGTGCCTCCACATACGTCGGACATAGATGAATGCGATCAAATTTTCAGTGTGTTCATCCGGATTCAAACCTAGAACAAGGTAATTTTTCATTTTGTACTGTCGGTGGCAATGGTTTTATTTCAGCGTCACACTCTTTTTTTTCTCCGATTTTAGGATCAGGTTATGAAACAAGCTGGGATTATTATTACCAAATAGCAGATTATCTTTCATTTGCTTCCAATATAGCTGCCTAAATTTTGAACGTGTGCATTCTGCTTACAAATTCAGATCAATTAAACGTGACAAAATTGTTTTCGACTAATTCTAAGAAATGTTTTGTTAAGTTGCTTAATGTTTTTATTTTAATGTTCTCTATCAAAACAAAAGCCGAAAGCGAATCAGTTTTTTTTAGTAACTTTTTGTTTTTTTAATGATAGCAATTAGCTTCAATGACGTACTGAAATTTGATTCGTTTCTCACTGACAGGAAAAAGTATTTAAAGGGAAGCACTAAGCATCTGCTTGTTAATAGAGAAGATGATGTCAACGGCATTCGTAGCTACTATTTTTTGTGCTCTCGTTGTTGGTGTATATTCTGATGGTAAGTCGTAATGCTTTCATTTAAAGTTTCACGAAACAATTGTCTGAGAAGGTAATATCTACATACACAAGTTTATATTACTCCCTTCACATTTTTGAAATAATAATATTCTTCCAAACAGACAAACACGATAGTCCCAACTTCATAGGATTTTGAGTCAAGTAACATCCAGAAATTATCGCACGTTATATTTTGAAATTACTTTTCCCTGTAGACAGAAAAGCCACCAAGTCACAATGCGCAGATAGTTTTACTTTTCACGAGTAAAAATTATGAACAGCATTGTGCACAATTTCATCTTTTTTATAAATTCTCGTCTCGTAAACGTTTAGCAGTCCTCGCAGACCACGAATATAGTAAGTGTTTTCGAATTGATTGTTAATTACAGTACTCTGAGTGAATATTACAAGAAAGTGTTGGAAAATACTGTCGTGGAATATTTCACATTAGTTAATAATAAATGAGATTTACCGAAAAATATTTTTCACTTAGGAAAATGTTTCAAGCTAAACATCAAGGATCCTTGCGACACTTCAAACAGACTTATCGTTCAGGTTGTAACCATTTGAGAAGATTCCTAGAAATGATAAAAGATGAGCTCATATTATCCTGGTACAATTGTTGTTCTTGCTTTGTCCAAGTTTATTAATGGGAAGAATTGCATGAAGATTAAAATAATTTGCAAAAGAAGTTATCAGACTTTTCAATTTACAACTGACTTCAGCAGCTTGACTGACGACAACATGACTAGTCTATAGAATTATTCCTCAAATGATTTCTAGACCACATTCATAATATGACTGACATAACCTTTGAAAATGAAAATTTTTTTTTCGATATAAACTTAAAAACAGAGCTGAGATTACTTTACCAATGTAAGCTTTAGCACTTTTTGATTAAAAATATTTATCAATTTGTATTTAGCCTAAAAATTTTTTTCAACCTACCAAAGTCATTTGATTAAGCATATTATCTTCTCAATGGAAAAATGCGTTCACTGCCATTAGCTTTCACTTCTTACAGTAACACAAATCTCAGAATCCTTTTTTCCAAAATGTGCACTTTCTTAAATAGTATGCTACAATTACTTTAATTTAACATTAGGCATATTTTAGTGACTCTGATACTTTGGCAAAAAAGATTTGAGTATATACTCTCTGTGAACAGTCTGGCTTTTCAAATAGTCATTGACGAAAAGTGGCACTATTGGATAGGTGCTGCAAGAGTTCAGTGAGTGCTCCAAATAACATGAAGAGTAATTAATCCATCAATGAATAACAGAAATAGAGATAATGTCAAGTGTTCAGCTGCCGTTCTGGTAAATGTTCTCAAATAAGAAGGGAGTTTTTGATTGAAAAATTTGTCATTCCTAGTCTATCCCTGTTTCAAGAATTAAAGACTTTTAAGGGATGTGTAGATTTTACTTAAAACATCAGTCATCAATCACTTGACATTTAACAAAATTGTGTGTCTGAAATTCACCAATTTAACTATCACTATGGTAGACTAAAGCGTCGTAGCACTGTGAAAGCTTCCTGTGTTGTTCATTTTTATTGGCAAATGTAAACACTCCGTTGTTTCTCACGTGTGATGCGAGTGCCTTAGAAGTTTTATATTCACTAATCATGGAGCATTTTTCAACTGAATAACTTTGCAGACAAGCTACTATAACATCTGCGGCATTCAAATAGGCATTTACACTGAAGTTTTTTTCTTGATAGAACATATGGAAAAAACTTCTACTTTGGCCAAAACGCATCTCCTACTTACTGCATTCACACATTATTAAAGACGAGAGCCTATTAATGCGATGGTAGTATGAGGCCTATATATTTCCGTAACGTAAACCATCGTCGTCTCATTTCCCACATCACATTTCCGATAACTGATCAAACGAAAGATTTCGAGAATATGCCACTGTTTCAAAATTTCACAGATTTCTCTATCGGATTTTCACAATAAACAAAATCATGTTGAGGTGTATTCTAACATAATCTACATATATCCTTGATAGACTTGATATTTTAGGAGGAGGAAAAAGATGGTTTTTTCTGTGTTCATTTATTCGATAACCTCCCATGACTACTGCAATAAATCAAAAGTAGACAGAAAATAGACATAAGTTTTCGTTTCCGCGGTTACCAATGATAAAAGCAATGCAGAACAAATAAATATATTATTTTATACAGCCGTATTTGAGACATTTGTATCAAGTCATTAGTGTAGTTCTAACAAACGATACTCTCATTTTATATCAGTATTAATATTCGCTTGCGTTCCGAGTGGAACATAGGGCTGTCTTCAACAACACATATCCATCACATTTTGTTTTCTGTCATTCTCTTCAGTTGGGTTCACGATTGAACAAACTTTCTCTCTCATCTCTTCCTCACATGATCTCAACCATGTTACCCTCGCACTGACGAGCCACTCGTCATTTCCCATTTGGATTTCACTCGAGTGATGGCCTGGTGTGCGATGTCATTCGGTGGCCTCATCAATGTATGCCCGATCCATCCATCTCCATTTTCTCCTACATATTTGTTGAGCGAACGGCTTTTGGTTGGTTCGTTCTCATAGTTTCTTGTTACTTATTCTTTCTGGCCAGCCATTTGATCTTCACTATGCAGCCAGCCAGCGAAGTGGGCAGCTGTTGATGGAAATCTGCAGTAGCTTGTTGGAAATCCTTTTCGTAACACGCAGAGCAAGTTTCTGACCCGTGTAGAAGAAGGGACTTTACATTGGTGTTGAAAATGCGAATCTTGTTCTTCATGCTGAGTCAATGCAGAAGATTTCCAAACTGGTTTCAGGTTGATGAAGGCGTATCTTACCTTTCTGAACCTATCTGGCTTTGACATCTTCGTCCGTTCCGCCTTTATTTGAGACGATGCTTCCCAGATAAGTGAAAGAGGCAACCTCTGTTAAATCTATCTCTTTGATGATTATTGGTTCTGGTTGTTGTTTTTGCTTCTGTTAGTTGGTCGGTTATCTTCATCACCTCCATCTTCTCTATGTTCACTTGGATTCCTGTCTTCGCTGCCATCCTCTTCTGTCACTTTGTTGATTTCCACCTGTAGGTATTCCAGTTTGTGTGACATTAGACATATATCATCTGCGAAATCCAGATCTTCCAGAGTCATTCAATCGGTAGTTCAGCGTACTCATGTCTCCTCTCTCCTGACGCACAGTCTGACGCATAATGCAGTCCACTAAAATTAGAAATATCATTGGTGACAATGCGCAATCCTGTCTTACTCCTGTATTTACTTCGATCTCCTCTCTGAGTTTTCCGTTGTGGATCACCTGACTGACACGCGGCATTGTCATATAGCCAGCTGTTGAATGAGGTTGACAAAGACTTGGCCACTGGACGCTGTAGTGTTGAAGTAGTTTCCAAGTTACTTCACAGTCAAAGCTGTCGAAGGCCCTTTTGAAGTCGACAAAGTTTAGGTAGAGATTTTGCTGCCATTGTGTGCTTTGTTCAATGGAGATGCGTAGAGTTGCAATTTGATCACTACACGATTTGCCTTGGCTGAATCCAGCTTGTTCCGAGTGGAGTTTTGAATCCAGTGCATCTTTCATTCTTTCCAAGATGACACCGGTTAGCATTTTACTTGGCGTGGAAAAGAGAATTATTCCACGCCAGTTCTTGCACAGGCCTAAATCGCCTTTCTTCGACAGTTTGACGAGGTAGCCCTTCTTCTAATGAAAAGGCATCTTTCTTTTTTTTCCAAACATTTCGCATTAATGGAGTGAAAACATTTGCCGTAATCTCTGCGAGCGTCTTCAGGGCTTCTGGAGGGATGCCGTCTGATCCTTCTGTCTTCTCGACTGTACTTCAGAAGCTGGATCGAATTCAGGATTTCTTCTTTCGATGGATGAGTGGTGTTCACTAGCATTTCCATGCGTGCTGTTGATGGTATTTATGGGAGAGTTGTCGGTGGTGGTCGATTCAAGAGTCCTTTAAGGTGATCAGCGTGTTGTTTGATTTGCCTAATCTCCTTGGTGATCAGGTTTCCTTGAGCATCTTTTATTGGTTTCATCATCTGGGTTGATCTCTTCCCAGATAGGAACTTGCTTATCTGATATAGTGTCCTGATGTCTCCTTTGCCCGCGCACTGCCTGTTCTGCCTCAGTTGCCAGTGTGTCGTAGTATTATCGTTAGTCTTTTCTAGTACTCTTAGTCACTTCTTCATTCAGTGCAGTGTACATTAAACTCAGTCTGCCTTCTGTTGTTCTTCTTTGCATTGAGTCATCTTCTCTTTCACCATCCTCCTCTCCTCGATTAGCCTCCAGATATTCGTTGACAGCCATTCCTTGTCTTGTCTCTTCCTTCTTCAGAGAACAGTTTTACACGTTTCTTTAAATATCGCTTTCAGATAGTTCCAAAGTTCTTCCGTACAGGTTTCCTCAATGATGCCACGTAGTGTGTTCAACTTTGCTGTGATCTGATCTGTAGTGAATGCATTCCTTGTAGTTTTGTCCTTTAGTTTCTTAATGTTGAATTTGAATAACAGTGGTCTGTCTCCATTTGTTTTCATGTATTTCAGCTTCACCTTGAAGGTTCTTTGAACTAGATGATGGTCTGAGCCCACATCGGCTCCTCTTCTTGACTTTGTATCCAGCAAGTTAGCTGCTTCTCTACTTCCTTGAGCGACATTTATATGAAATATATCTGGTTTGTGGTGTGTCTGTCGAGCGAAATCCATGTTGATTTGTGTATATACTTGTTTTTGTACATACTCCCTCCGATCACCAAATTGTTGGAAGAGCATAAGTCTGTGAATAATTCTTTGTTCTCATTCATTTAGCCGAGTGACAGCCTCTTGATCCATGATGAGTTCTCTACCTGTCTTATCTGCTCCCAGTTCGGCTGGCATTCAAATCGCCAATAAGGATTTGAGTGTCACCATTTGGGATGTTGTCCACTGCTGTTTGTATTTGTCTGGAAAAGTCCTCTTTCTTTTCTTGTTCCGCGTTGTTTGTAGGTGCGTAGTATTGGATAATTGTTACCTTCTTTCCTGCCTTTAGAGTTGAATCTTGCTGTCGTGATCCTGAATGAAAACGGTTCCAACTGCATTAGGGCTTTGGCTGCCACTGATGACATTATGATGGTCAGTCACTCCCTCAGTGTGTTCGTGGTTGTCGTCTGGGTGACCGGAGTACATTTTTGGCTCTCCCGTTGACAGTGTTGTCAGTCCACATCCATTCCATCTGCTTTCGCAAATACTCAGAACTTCTAAGCCATATCTTTGCATCTCTTTGGCTACCTGGGCAGCCTTCTCAGTCTCGTACATTGTACAGACATTCCAGGTACTCATTCTTAATTTCGTTTCATCTAAAGAAGACACATTGGCTGACTGGCTTCCCGAAGGCATCCACCAGCCCGCGTCATTTCGCCTCTACATTTCGAACGAAGATTAACATTGCTATTATTTGAAGCTTTTGTATATTTAATTTACTTTCTGAGTGTTGAATTTTCTCTATCGGTTTGAAAGATTTAGTAATGTGCGGGTTGTTAGCCCCACGCGAAACCCTTCTTCTTAACCCGGGCTTGGGGCCGGCTAAAACACTAGCAAGCTAGCTAACTAGGCGGGGTTTCTCCTTCTGTATTGTAAAATAAAGCGAATTTTCACTTGTGTTTTGCATTCTTTCCGCTCACTATTTTAAGCTTAAGTTCGTTTTGGAATGATAGTAGTGAGAAGTGAAAATCTTATGCTATTTTCATGAAAAGTGAGTACGTGCTATACTGTTTGATGTAAACGGTTCATTATCTTCAGACTGCTAAAACATTTTAAAATTTAACTTTTGGTAGGTCAAAATAAAAGTAAGAAGAGAAAGAGAATTGAAAACGGTATATTGGTTTACATACTTCGAAAGTGAATTTCAAATAATCCTTGGGGGTTGGATTAGCGTATAACTGTATACAATTTCAGACATCACTCTGTTAGTTGCATTTCTCTTTGTTTGATAGATCTGATGAAAAACTGCTTCTCGATTCAATCAGTATTTTACAAAACAAACATCGGCGTCTGCTTTCACATCTCATTAACCGCTGATCACCGTATGGATTTCAAATAATTTGAAGAATTGTTTGGCTGATGAGATTTAATCATCTTTGTGTGACGGCAAATTTTTGTGAATGAAATTGGTGGACAGTAAGCTATAAAACTGACTGGCATGAACTAGATAGTACTGATTAACAAAGGAGACACTAACATGAAGAAATAAAAGGAAGATTTATAATAATCTGCTGTCGTCAGAAGACCTCGAAATGATAAACTAATCTGTCCATTGCAGTCCTACAGAACACCAAGTTTGCACCAGAATAACTTGGTTGTTCCGCTTTTCATGGCATTAACGAGTGACACAGGTTTTGATTTCTGAAAGGGCACCGGTTCGTTTTAGTTTACAGTTTCGACAGACTACTAAGAGCCGATAGGCATGGAAGCCTACAAATAAGGTCTCTTGAAAAAAAGTGTTAATTTGTCGAGATTTTTGTGGGTTTAACTATAATTAAGTTTTGACGTAGTTAATAGTTCTGCTGAAATTCCGAATTTTTATCGACTGAAGCAGTGTAAGCACTCCTGAATGGTTAAAGAGTTTTCGCTATCGAAAGATTGACTACTGAAAAGAAAATTTTCTTTACGATGACTTCATCATCGTATCCTACAGCTATATATCCATAAGAATGAAAGCATGATTGTTATTGACGTCAATGGATTTAAAAAATGATGGACATCGAATCATTCAGATCAGAATTCAAATATGTTTTCTGTAAATAAATTGGTAATAGATTATAGTTCAAAATGTATAGTTAATTCATCTTTCAGAAGAGGAATCAAAACCAGTCGTGTGAAAAATGTGACTCGTGTTTATTACTTTCAACGCTTTTACAGCACTTTCATTTTCATAGGAATATAATGATTCAGTTTCAAGGGAATTTTTCTGTCTTTCCATAGGTGAAGAAGGTGAGTAATATTCGTAAAATCTAGAAGGTTGCACACTCACTTTCACCCTCACTGGTACCTTGTTTAGTGGCTTCACAAAGTGATGACATATTGCAATCTTTCCGTTGCGAAATAAACATGCTGCTCGTGATTGTTCCTGAGATTATTAGCTACAGATATATTCGAAGTGCAGGCAGACAGTTGGTTGAGTTGATGAAATAACGATAAAGATGCATCTCATCACCTCAAAAGCTCAGAAGAATAAATGAGAACTTTTGAAAAACGAAACCTCTTCTTCACTAAGATGGCAATATTTATTTCCTGTGAATGCTGCAATCATTCTCTCACATTGTGTAAATTTGTTGGATAAGGCGAGACTGAACATAAGTACATGAGCTTCTTAGATGTTTCCGGAAATATCTTTCAGAACAGTATTGCAGCTACTAACAGCTTACTGTGATGTTGGTTGCGATGGATTGTATCACAGTGAAGTATTTTCGATTTTGTTCCGTTATATTCAATCTGAATCTTCAATTGTATGAAGACTTGTAAATCCGTCTTATATTTTACACCCAGAATTCCAAAGTAAGACCTCCATTCAATAAATTCATTGACCTCTATTCACTGGAAACCATGATCGTAATTTGCGCAGGTCATTGTGTGGTTCAACTGATATGCGAGCTGTTAACTGAATTTGTTAATGCAGTATGTGCTAGCTGCACAACATATAACTGTATTCAATATGAACTCATCCAAATTGAAGCAAAGTTATCCAATAAAACTGATTTTTTGCAGTGGAGGAGTTTACGCACATCATTTATGTTAAGCTAGACACAAAAATATTGAACATGTCGGTTCGTCTGAGATTTAGCTTTTCATTTCTTGAGAATAAGACACAAAGGGGAATTGTTTCATTCTATGTTTGGAAGTTGTTAAGTGTAACTGGTGACGAAAGGTGCAGAAGCTTTCAGCTGACGAGTTCAGAACAACCAAAGTGTAATAAACGCATGAATTTCGACTGTAATTTATATATGCGAGAACGTGAGCACACTCGAAGTTAATCGAAGTGAATATGAGAAATGATTTTGATAAAGATATGTGCAGAGTCATTCATGAATGTTTGGCTTCCCATTTTGGTGGGCTGGAAGATAGTTATTTTGACTGATAATAAATTCGTTTCACTCTTCGATCACCTTCTTTAATTCATGCTTCGTTCAATAATTCTCACATTTTTATTGACATCATACGTCTATTGAATATCATCGTTGCATCTGAAACACATTTTGAACTATATGATGCTATTTAACAAATTAATTTTGCAAACATTAGAAGAACTAAGTAAGTTTGGGAAACACCAAGTTTTCTTCAGACCTAAAACTAAGGATGAGTAATTATATTTATGGCTGTTTTTCACTTGGTGCCCCATTTTAGTAGAATCATTAGGTCCATTAATCAGTTAAAAAGTTAGTTTCATCGACAACATAATATTCATAACAAGGTGATCAGATAGCTGTTCAGGTGCATCTGTAGTTGGTAAGATGCAGCAGTGTGTCACGTGACCGCATATCAGTTAGATTAAGGTAGATAAAACAAAGTTTATGAATTCATAAGTTTTACAACAGTCCAAAGTAGAAATGTTGACTGAACAATTCTCTACCACACAGATAGCTGCAGTTGTCTGAGGGAACTGCAGTTGCCATTGGCGTTAAGAATATTCTGTTGTTATTGGCTTTTGTTAACTTACAAGACACCTCACAGATTATGGAAAGAGATATTTTATCGTTGCACCTATAGTCTGTTTGGAACAGATTGTCTGTAGAAATCTTAATGGACCTCCACGCGTTTATTAAGCCACTTAGCTAGACGTTCTGAGAGTAAACATTGAAGTTTCAAAGGTACTGGACAATGAAATTTTCCAAACAATTGCCTATTCACTTGAAATAGTGATGTCTCTGTGTACAAAAGTTAACCGATAAGTGTATAAATTCTGTATTAGTTTTGGTTATTCAGTTCGATGCACCCCATCACTCATCGTAATCTGCTGATAAAACCGATTCAATTTCATCTGAAGCAGTAATAGCATTAGCAACAGTAAATCTTTTTTCAGCTATTGGCAGATGAATCAAGATTCAAATGAAGAATTTATCAGGAAGAAGAGTCCTTATTTAGTATTCAGTCGCTTGAAATAATTTTCTTTATTAAGGGGTCGCTTCCAGTTTCAGGCTTACGGGAGAACTGAGAGGAAAAACTTAATTATCAGAGCCTTCTATTGGAAACATGAAAAGAGGTGGTCAAGCCTCGTACTATTTCTTCTATTTATTAAGTCTAATCTTTTAACTGGAAAACTAAATAACAACACTATCAAAGAATATTTATATTTACTTGTATATAAATGCATACTCCTATAATATTTTGCATTTTCTGATCAGCCTTATGCTAATTATCTTCATTCGTCGAAAAGATGAATACAGTAAGTTCTTTATTCTCAAATAAAAGCCTATCAGCACAACATAATAAGTGAAAACAATCTGCATTTCAAGTCGATACGGTCGAATTTATACAACATCACTATGAAGCACTCACTGAAATCGGTGGAAGATGATGCAGTACAAAATCATACGAATGTTTTGAACACTTTTCTCCTGGAAACGTCAGCTGGTCATAAGCTTCTAGATTTAATCAAGTTATAACAACTTTTCAATACGTATGTCGACGCAACATCGGAAATTTCAGTAATGCTCTTCAATGAATTATTCCGAATACGTGATTATGCATAACGTACTTGTATGTGTCGATTCTGTGTAGTTTGTATAACATTATTATTATTAGTATGCAAAACGGATAGGCAGAGGCGGTAATGTCTTACCAGTGACAACTATAAGGTGATAGGTGATAGACGAATGGTGAAACAGAATATGAAACCTTGTAGAGATAAGTAACCAGAGAAGAGGCCGGGTATAATCTGCAACTAGTTGAAAATAGGCGTGAATCACCGTCTCAGGATATAATTGCTTTAACAACACGGTTCCAGCTTAAGTGAAACGGCCTACAGTTAAGCGAGTCATTGTAAGACTACATGGAATAATAAAGTAGTTGCCAAGGGAGAGGTCACTGATGTTGAATCGAGTAAAATATATTGAAGGAAAAAAATGCAATGATCGACAAGCTAACTATCATCAGTATAACACTTGTAAAATCTTGTTTTATTTAATATAAACATGCGTGAAAAAGCAACCACAAGTTTCAGTACCAAATGTCAATTAATCAATTTGACGTAAAATACATCTGCAAAAACAGAAGATCGTAAGTAGTACAATTTTTCCTCTAGAAATAAATTTGTCAGCTGTCAAAGTAGAAAATTATTTTGTGTAATCTTATTAAATTAGCATATCCTTCGCCTACTTTAACCTTGCTTTTTAACGAATCCAAACTTCCGACAAATGTGATCTAAAATCAATTTGATAAATTAATGTTTAATTAGATGAAGATTTTTTGCATGGACTGTATGTTTACGGTGATCACCCTGCGATCATATCTAATTGGAAATTATCCACGAAATCAATTCCATTGGACTTTTTCATCTAACATTGAACACAAATTCCTAGATTAGCCGAATAAACCGTTGCAATCAGTGTTCAATGTCGTATAATATTGAGTGGTTTTACTGATGTGGAATGGTGGGACAGTACACAGATTCCATTACCCCTATTCTTCAGTACTATTATTCCTTGAAATTGCGAGTAAGATATAAGGCTTCATCTGAATATTTCCATATTTTCCCTATCTCTGCGGTCCTCTTAAGTTGTCTCCGCGACTACCTATAAACTCTCATTTCCTCTTCACACTGTCTCCTCCTTGCTGCTCCCAGAAAACAAACTCACTGTTTCCCAATTGTTTCACTCGATATACGAAGTCAATCTGTGGTCCTCTGAATGCTTATCCGAATAGTTCCTATTTTTGACATGTTTGTTGGTTCTTATTTGATTCATTGCAAGCGTTTCTCGCAGCCTTTTTTTCTGCCTGCCTCATATCCAATATGAAAATAAGAGAGCTGTTGATAAAAGTCTGAAGCCTGATACAGATGCTTCGTGCAGCGCGCCAAGTTTCATATAAAAGAACCAACCTAACATCAGTCTTGAGAATCGAAATTTTGTTTCTCATGCTAAGCTCAGCGAATTTCCAAACTGAAGCTAAAGTAACGAAAGTCATCAGTGTCTTTTCAGTTCTCGTTTCGACTTCCTCATCCATAGCACGCATATTTTACAAGATACTGCGTACATAAGTGAATGAAGTAGACTATTTCAAATTTCTTACTTCAAGAGTGATAATTGGTTGCTGATGTTATTGGTTGGTTTTCTGCATTACCTCAGTCTTCTCAATCATTACTTCAAATCATGCCTGCACTCTTCGCTTCATATTTCGGCTTTTGCTATTTTTTGAAATTTGATGTAAGTCATCTATAGAACCCAGATTTTCTACAGCCTTCATATCTCTCTCACGTATTCCTGTCTTCTCTCTCCCCAGAGTAAACCACATTATCTAGTCCACCGCAATTAGAAATATCATTGGTGATGGTGGGCAACCTTGTCTTACTAGTTCTTTCACTTCAAAAGCTCCGCTGAGTTTTCCATTGTTGATCACCTGACACACGGTACTGTGATGTAGCTTTTGAACGCTGCTGCTGATGTTTTAGGGCACTATATATTGTTGAATTAGTTTCCATCTCTATTCGGAGTCAACACTGTCAAAATCTTTTGTAAAGTCGATGAAGTTGGGCAGAGATTTAACCGTCATTCTATATTCTGCTCGACATTGGTGCGAAAATAATTCGATTTCTTTGAAAGCAGCTTGTTGTTGGATGAAGTTTTGCATCTTGTTCACCTTTCAGTTTTTTCAGGGTGTTGTCACCTATTACTTTGTTTAACGTAAACAGAACGTCTATTCCAGTTCGACAACTTTAAAGATCTACGCTGAGCTTCTTCTGTAGTTTATCAAGATCGCCTTTTCTTGAAATCAGTGGGAACCATTTCGGTCTTTCAAAATGTTTTGTACAAGTGAAATGAGGATAACTTTCATGGTTTCTGGATACATTTTTGGTGCTTCAAGACGTCCTGCTTCCTTCATTGCCTTCAGCAGCTTGATTGCACTTTATACTTTCCCTGTTGTATTGAAAACATTTATTTCCTGATACGAATTTAAATCAAGCAATAAAGGTTGTATTGTTTTCCGCTGACAGGTCTGCAGCTGATTGTAGTATTGCGAGATTGACTGAGCTGTAGTCAAATTCAGTAGTTCAATGAAATGATCAGCCCATTGTTTTATTTACTCCTATTTTTTAATTAGACTAATGTCACCCTATCCCACGACTTCGCTTTTGTTGGTCCGAATACTGACCTGATTGTGTGACATGATATTCTGTGACCCGCGATGTGCTCTGTTTCGGTTGGTATTTTGCCTTAGAACCTCTTTTATTCCTTTTTCGCATTATTCCTCACTTCCTTGTTCAGTGAGATGAGGATTGAATTAGGCTTCTCCTCCTTTTATCCATCTTCATTTCACCTTTCCCTTCTCCTCCGTTGGCGTGAAGAGCTGTTCCTTGAAATACCTCTTCCTCCCTTAAACCGGCTCCACACATTCCATCAAAAATCATCCTCAGATAGTCCTAGCGTTCTTCCGAACAAGTTAACTTAGTGATGCTAAGTAAAGTTTCGAACTCTGATGTGAGTTCAACATCAACTGTGGTCTATCTCCAGTAGATCTTAGGGTTCTCTTTTAACCTTAGGAGTTATTTGAACAAAATTGTGGTTCAAACCCTCATCTGCGCCTCTTCGTGTTTAACAGACTGTGTGTCCACTTACTTGTGATCAAGATAATGTCTATCTAGTTTTGCTGTGTCCATCAAATGAAATACACGTCTCCTTTTGTATATACTTACGCATATACACGCTACATTCTATCACGAAATCACTGAAGGACAAAACGTCTGACAAAAGCGATTCGTCCTCACACATTTCTAAGGAAGACTCAGGAAGCATGAAGAATACTTCTAATGTAGCGCCTGCTAACACTTTATCATTCACAATGACCATCAGGATTTCAATATCTCCAATTAGGATATTGCCCGTTACTGCTTTCAGTTGTATATTGAAATCTTACTTCTTTTCTCAACTGAATGCATGCAAGTGGCATTGAATGATTTCAACCTTCCTTATTTTTGGTTGAATCTTGCCATCATAGTCCTGGAGCAGACTAGTTCCTACTGTATAAGAACTTTAGCCTCTCTTGTTGAATTCATGGAATGTGGCAACTCACTGGTTAAATTAAAAATTGGACGTCACAATCCATTTACTTCCCCGAAGCTTGTTCCAGTCGGCTTCATTCCTCCTGTTTAAATTCTGAGAAGAATAAGTCTCTTATTCATAATTTGGACATGATTTCCAGACTCAATTGAGATTAGGAAGATTTACTGAATGCAGCTTTTACAGGCTAGAGAACCGCTGGAAAAATGAAGGACTACTAAATTAATGTGATAGAGCCAGATTGAAATAAAATCAGACATTAAACTGCATCAAACCGATAGAAGAAAGCGAAATTAATAGAAAAAATCCTTAAACGACAAATAAGCATAATGAACTTAACCAAATTGCATTAATCCAATATAGTGAGCGGTAAGTGCTAAAGAAATAAATGAAAAAAATTAAATTGTAGAAATTCAACTAACATTGATGCACCTGTGTTCAGTATATCAAGAAAAAAAATAAAAAGAAAAAAAAAGAAAGTTCAACTCAAGTTCAACGATGAATTAAAATAGCAATATCACGAAGTAAAAGGCGACTGCATAAATTCAGGAGAAAGTAAACAATCCGTAAAACGAAGAAATCAACAACAATACACGTAATAAAATGTTTCATCTCCAGTGGACAAAAGCGTCCTTAGAAAACCTAAATAATGACGTATAATAATAGGTCATTTATTCTACACGTGGTGTAAACAACATCCGTCAACAAGTAGAAAAACCAGCAAACTGCTTGAAGGCCGAAAACAGGCCGTCACGTAGTAGCATGGGATCTGAACAACACCCAGTGAGAAATCGATACTCATTCATTTACAATGAATTTTTTGTCTACACATTCACCACTTCTCTATATTGAATCACCGACAGAAATCCATGGACGTTCAGAGACGTATATTTTCTTCCAGAACCTCTCGCATCTTAATTGAATTGAGTTGTGAAGTGTAAACTTCCACAGCATTTGCAGCATAACTTTCTTATTGATTGCAGTGATTCCTGAAATCGCATTCAACATCATTGTATCACTTTTATTAGGCATATCTCAGGAGTTTCACTTGGTAGAAATTTTCAGCAGGTTATCGCCACCCAATTCATTACCTCATATAGGTTCACGTAGATTCACAGAATTTGTCGTTTCCAGAAAAACCAACAAAGCCAAATCAGAAATCAATTGCAGTTAACTGAGTGAGGTGTCAGTGGAATTACTCAGAACTGTTCGGTTAGTTGTTATATTGTGATTCCGAGTGTCCTTGATGTTCACACGCATTGTGTCAGAATCCTGTGTTTTCTTCGTCAGAGAGCATTGCAATCGTGTTCTCGTTCGACAATCAAATGACAATTCGACTACCCATTTGTCAGATTGAGTCGTGAATTCTCGCCACGACGAATTCCACGAAGAAATCGTCTCACTGCTTGCTGAAGACTTCTTTTGTATTCACTTCGAATATGTGATTCGATGAGCACAGTTTTCAGCTTCTGCAGTGTCTAGTCGCCTAAATAGCTTTGTCCGTGAGATGTTCACTCTCTTGTATGAAGACCTGTAATGAATGAAACCATGTTGTCTGTAGTTTTGTGTTCATTGGTTTATGGTTCTCATCCAGTGAAGTTTCCTCAATAATTTAGGAGTCTTGCCATTTATTTCCCAATGTACACATTCCGTGTTATACTGATTGATAAATCGACTCGTAGACGCTTTTGCTGAAGTGATTGAAGCACTCGAGTGTATTCGCTTTATTTCAGTATATCTGTGAATTTGTACAAAATTATCTCGACTTTTGGAAACTAATGTCGTTGAGTGGTTTTATTTGGATACTCTTGAGACAATTGTATTGAGGGAAAATCAACTGCAATGTTTTATTTTTTGAAATGAACAAGCAATTATCTAAAGACATAATTTAATGGAGGGATTAAGAAAATAATTGATATCAAGGAGCTTCCGTCATTGAAAGAAAAATTCAGTCACTGCTAAAGTAAAATATCACTCAGCTCATCCACTCACGGTGAAACGAGGATTAATACAAGGTCTTGCAGATAGAATACGTAGACTTACAACAACACAAGAGGACCAGTGTAAAGAAATAAACGTCCTATTCAAGATGCTACTCGAAAACAACCACCCAAAACAATTTATAAAAGATAATATAAAAAAGAGAAAAAAAGAGGGTAAAACCGGAGAATAACAAGATGGAAGAATGCAAAAAAACAGTCACAATACCATATAAAAATGGTACATCAGAGGCAATTCAAAGAAACCTCAAAAGTATCGGCATTCACACAACTTTTAAACCGACAAATCTAATCAAAAATAAAATAAATCAACTGAAAGATCCCATAAAAATGATGGATAAAAACAACTTGATTTATAAAATATCTTGTGCTGACTGTCCGACTAAATATGTGGGGCAAACGTCCAGATCACTCAAAATAAGAGTGAATGAACATAAACGCCTAACCAAAGGTCAACCAACAGGAACACAAGCCTACAAAAATCTTGAAAAAAATTCATCGATAGCTGCACATGCATGGGACAAAAACCACAATATCGATTGGGACAATGTGTGTATTCTAAAAACTAACATGAACAAATGGAAAGAAAGACTTATAACAGAATCGATATTCATTAAAGTCACACCGGACACATGTAACAAGGGTGACTCAGTACAACTATCAACAACTTGGAATATAATTCTGGATACAAAAACATGAATGAACTTGGAATACAACTCAAATACAAAAAAATATATATGAATGAGCAAAAATAATGAACTATATATACGAGTACAAATCATAAATGTGTGAATCAAACAATTCCAACACTGGTGTGAACACGGGCAGTAATTTTGCTCGAAATATTACCAATAACAAACTTATCATTGTGTGTAAACTATTAAAATATAATTATACTTTATTAAAATACTTTCTTATATTAACAGAAAGACGTAAGTGAAAAAGCATACTAAGTAATACAGAATGTCCATTTATTAAAACATTCAGATAACCATATATTTTGCTTCAGAAATTTCATACTACATTGCAGGGCTGAAATGCTGAAAACAGTATAAAATGGCATTCTTGAAAATTGAACCAGTGGTGCTTAAAATATTTTACACAAATATTTTCAAATCAGGCAGATAATGCCAGAAATTAAACCATTAGCAGATATAAACTGAGATATCATACGTGAAAACTCACAATAAATTCATTAATCCAGACGAAAGATGACATTAAAAGATGAGCAAGAAATCGATAAAAAAAGCCATTTCTTATATGAATATTCATAGTAATGTGACAAGTTTTGCTAAAGAAAATACCGTCAATCAGACACAGGCTATACAAAAAAGACATAAAGGAAGAAAAATTTCGGAAATTTCAGACGCCCATCACAAACTCAACAGTCTATACGCAAGACTGCTGTTAGGACGAAAATGGACCGTCAAGTAAAAGAATGCGATCCGCACAACACCCAATGAGAAACCGGTACGCATTCATTCACATAAATCGCAGTTAACTGAGTGAGGTGTCAGTGGAATTACTCGGAACTGTTCGCTTACTTGTTATATTGTGATTCCGAGTGTCCTTGATGTTCACACGCATTGTGTCAGAATCCTGTGTTTCCTTCGTCAGAGAGCATTGCATTCGTGTTCTCGTTCGACGACTGAATGACAATTAGAATACCTGTTTGTCAGATTGAGTCGTGAATTCTCGCCACGACGAATTCCACGAAGAAATCGTCTCATTGCTTGCTGAAGACTTCTTTTGTATTCACTTCGAATATGTGATTCGTTGAGCACAGTTTTCAGCTTCTGCAGTGTCTAGTCGCCTAAATTGCTGTGTCCGTGAGATTTAACTCTCCCGTATGAAGACCTGTAAGGAATGAAACCATGTTGTCTGTGGCTGTGAGTTCAGCGACTTATGCTTCGCATTCGGTCAAGCTATATTCGTCAACATCCAGCAGTTTAGCGACTATATGTCGACTTACTGATTGTTAGAGATGCTGGCTGACCGCTACTATGATTGATAAATATATCAGCAGTCGTATCTGCAATCTGAATATGATATTTCATTGGTTTCAGTGATGTGAGGTATCACAATATTTCTCAAATATAACTTTAATATGAATTTGTGGATTGCAGTCGAAAGTAAGTTTCCTCTTTCATATTTTCACAATTAAAAGCGGAGAAATTCTGAAACAGGATATTAGCATGGGTTTCTTTTCAACAGCACAAACGACACACGTGTTTAGATCTCATCACATTTACTCGTCTCTAGATTAATCGAACTTATAGATATATGCGAATTCATGAATGCATAAATAACTGACCACTTAAATAAATATTGTCTCTCGTTGAATCCGAGGAATAACTTCATTGTCTGTAGATCCATCTGAAAACATATTAAGGCGAAGAATGTCGATTGACTGGTTAGTGTTGCATGGAGCAATGAATCACAACTTTTTATACTTGAGCTTTTCGTGCTGTGGTTCACTGAAGCTGTGTTCCTGCCACTTACTTCATGCTCTTTCCAGGAATGTCGTTATTTTCACATACACATTTTCCCAACATCATTAATCACTTATTCACTGGTGTACTGATCCTTTCAGCGAACTGTTCAATTCACATTCACTCACACAACCGAATCAGGAGGCATGAACTCACCTATTGAACATACATAATTGCATGCATAAATGCATGTCAACTTACTTATGGAATGGGTGAATGAACACATGCACTGTGGCTCAGTGTGAATGATTTCAGTGGATTCTGAAATATGTTTACTGTTCACTTGACCAGATTATCCGGTCTTCCTCCTCTTAAGCTAAACGTGGCAGTATTTCAGATGAAATGATATCATCCCATCACCCCACATTGCTCGTGCATTGAGCATCAGACAGAAAACCACTATTCTGAGATTGACTGGAGCATTCACACCTCATACGGTCACAGTCTGGCCCTCTCTGAACAAATTAAGAGAGTGCCGAAATGGACTGTAATTTGTAGTCGTCATGTAAATGTTGACACGCATTCAGACATGGCTCCGTAGGAGAATGAATCATAGCTTGCAGGTGCCTTGATACTCTTATAGCCCTTCATCGCATCAAGTGGTGGTCCATAGACTGACACCCATATACCTATATATTTCCATATGTGACTTGTGAGAATTGTGTGGATGTCCATTTGCTGATCCTCGTTGTGCAGTGCCTCACTTCTCTTGACAACCACAACTGAAGTCACAAACAAACTGTTCGAGACTGCTGACTCACGGAGTTCTACCCTACGATGTACTTCATTCATGTTGTTATTCTCTTGGGATATTTTGTAGATGAAATTGACATTTCACTCGATGTTGATTCCATCAGAATGGTGTTCTTTTGAAATTGTTCACTGTGTACTGGACAATGGAATGAGCGTTGATGTAGGCTGAATTGTGTCTGAAGTTCATTTTCTTAAAGTACCTTCACTTCGTTTGTAATTTACTGATGGTATTTTTGAACCCTGGAGAATAATCCCATTGCATAAGAAAGTATTCAATACTCTCTGCAAATCTGTTGTCATTCGTTCACTTTTTCATATCTCTTAATCGCTTTGATTTGGCGTTATTATATATGTCGTTTTTATATCTGTCGAACTGAAGGTGTTTTAGCACCCCTCGGAAATATCGGAGTACTAATATCGATATCATTATATACTGGTGAAATTTAGGTAGATATTTTTGATATTTTTTCTGTTATTCTATAATTTTAACCTGTTCGCAATTCAACAAAACAAATGATTAAGTTGAATATTTTTCCAGCGATCAGGTGTGAGAATTACAGTTGAATTATTTTTTTTATTGTTCATACATTTTGACTGTATTATTCGTTTTTGTATTCAACAGATTCTTCAGAATCATTTTTTTCTCATCAACAAGCAGTAAATTGACAGTTAGGTTATCTGACTATCACAAATTAAGTTCTGTCTTGTGAACGCAGCGTTTCTTCGAAATGGTTCATGCTGTACGAATATTGATATTTAATAGTTTTTCCTACCACATCACGTAGCCCTATCTTCGTCAAATATTTGGGCTCAAAATTATGTTTTTGCTAGTGTTTTCCAACCTATATAATATTCAAATACGTTTTCACGTGCTAGTGTAAGCCGATTGGACTTCTTTCTGCTCACTTCTTAGTTGTAAGGTAAAAAGGTTCCTGGCCTTCGATAAACTTCCGGGTATTTTGTCCTGCCACTCGACTGTCATAGCTTTGATGGACTCCAAAAGGCTTGGTGCCTCGGATTGATTATAAATGTCTTGTACTTTGCAGTGTATTAAGACTATGTGAATGAACTTGATCTTTTCATTCGTTAATCCTCCACTGTGGTCGAAATGAGCGATAACAATAATAATAACAGATTTGATCAGTGAAGAACATGTAGACTTGAAAAAACACAGTTTATACTGATAGCCTAATGAATTTGAAATGATCATATATCGAGTATTTATACAAATATTATACCCATATGAATCAATAATTTTATTAATACAGCAAGGGAAGTAATAGCTGGAGTAGTCAGGGGATTAAGAATAGAGCGTATGTGAGAGTTAAAATGACGAGATTAGGTGAAAACCCACAAATTCTGTTTGACTTTTAGGGTATGAACCGTTGGTACAAATTTCTTGTGTCTTTACATGAATGTCCATTCTCTTTTGAAAGCTGTTCAAGGACTGTGCATTGCCACATCTACCCGTAGAGAGTCCCAATGGCGTCAAACTCGAAGTGAAAAAAATGGGAATGCGCTTGAATCTTTGCCCTCTGATGGGCTATTCTTTATGGATTGTCACGAGGTAGCCCATACATACTTAATAGCAGAATACCTGGTCACTAGTAATCTAACAGGCATATGTTTGCATAAGCTAGAGAAACTTATTACCCAAAAGTATGGATAACTAATAATTCAATTAATAATAACGGATATCATTTTTCGGGTATAATAACAAATTTTCACTAGAGTATATAATGCACTAACACGAATATTTCATTAATGCACAAAATTCAAACTGAATATCAGATGAAAGTAAGCGATTTCAATTTGAAAATTATTGAATATTTCAAACATAATTCTATTGTTAAATTCAAAGTTAATAATAAAATCATAAAAAAGAACCACTAAAAAATGCAAAAGTGACAGTTATACAAAAGAAGAATATCCAGAATAAAAACATAAGTACAGTTCATGATAATAATGCACCTACACATGGATAAAACACAAATTTCCATCAACACATAATCCACAATACATGCAAATGGAGTAAATCGAAACAAAAATTTCTTATAAAAAAATCAATTTTGAAGACCGCCCACAAAACTGCATAAAATTCATCAAAATATATAGAGGATCAGATTGAAAAATTCTCAAAGAACTAAACATATTCATAAATTTGGAAGATGTCCCAAGTTAAAATGTAGTCACCAGGGAAGTGAGAAATTCACTAACCCACAGTGGACAAGATGAGATGGAGAGGAAAAAATGCCTCAATATTTCATGAAGCATTTCGAAATCTTGACGAGATGACCTGTATCCACAAGGTGTCCGATGATTGCAATTTAGGAATATCTCCTCCGATTCAGGGGATAAATTACTTGGGATATGCACAGTTAAACAGATGTCAGCCCTTGTCTCTGTCGGTCCAATTTATATATGTGTAAAACTTGAGCACTGCGGTAGTAAGTAATTCCATAATATTAGTTTGTTTATTAGATGTATCACACATTGAAAAAGTATTATTTACTCGATGATGTTTCGAACAAAATTTATTGTTCATAATAATATCACTTATATGATTATATAATAAATATAATTGCAATCGATATAATTATAGTCATAATTGATATGATTATGAACAATAAATTTTGTTCGAAACGTCATCCAGTAAATAATACTGTTCCACTGTGGGATACATCTAATAAACAAACTGATATGGAATCGGTCCAATTGACTTGCTCCAGGATTCTAGTACAAATGTATCAACACAAGAAATGCATATTCACTAACAACCGACACGTCAGCGACCGGAATTTGTAGACTTGACGAATGAATCGCAAACACATCAAACAGCCAGTAAACGTATTTGCTATGTGTGACTTGTATGACTGTTGTGCAAAGAAGCAGCTCACGCGTAATCTCTGTCAAGCATAGTGTTCATGGAACATGGTGTACATGAATGATATGAAAACACATTGAATTCACCAAAAAGCAAAACTTCTTCAGAAAATTCAGGTGTTACTTGTCGGTCAAAATTCATAATATGAAAAGACTCACACACGGTAACCGCTGTTGTCATTCTGTGAAAAGCTGGGCAAGTGTAAAATTGAGGTATCTTAATCTGACTCAGAATGCATCCAGTAATATCCTATAGTGAAGTTCATCTTGTTGCCATATCGTGATTCTGGCTGTCCTTGATGTTCACACACGTTGTGTCAGAATCCTGTGTTTTCTTCGTCAGAGAGCATTGCATTCGTGTTCTCGTTCAACAACCGAATGACTATTCGACTTCCCGTTTGTCAGATTGAGTCGTGAATTCTCGCCACGACGAATTCCACGAAGAAATCGTCTCACTGCTTGCTGAAGACTTCTTTTGTATTCACTTCGAATATGTGATTCGATGAGCACAGTTTTCAGCTTCTGCAGTGTCTAGTCGCCTAAATTGCTGTGTCCGTGAGATGTTCACTCTCCTGTATGCAGACCTGTAAGGAATGAAACCATGTTGTCTGTGGTTGTGTGTTCAGTGATTTATGGTTCTCATTCGGTCAAGCTTTATTCGTCAACATCCAGCAGTTTAGCGACTACCTGTCGACTCACTGATTGTTAGAGATGCTGGCTGACCGCCACTATGACTGATGATTATATCAGCAGTCGTGTCTGCAATCTGAATGTGATATTTCATTGGTATCAGTGATGTGGGGTGTCGGAATATTTCTGAATTCGCGTTGTGTGATATCTGTATTGCAATGTTATATTTAACATATCTTCGTAACAATTTCTGCATTACAGATAAAGGTATGTGCCTATAATATACCTTAAAGTTTTAGCGTGAAATTCTCAAGTAGGAAATTGTGCATGTGTCCAATGTTCACAGTGCAAAAGACACACCTGTTTACTCTCATCAAATTCACTCTTCTCTAGTTTAATCGAACTTATAGATATATGCAAATTCATGAATGCATAAATAACTGACCACTTAAATTAATATTGTCTCTCGTTGCATCCGATTAATAATTTCATTGTCTGTAGATCCATCTGAAAATATATTAAGGCGAAGAATGTCGATTGACTGGTTAGTGTTGCATGGAGCAATGATTGACAACTTCTTATACTTGAGCGTATCGTGATGCGCTTCGCTGAAGCTGTGTTCCTGCCACTTACTTCATGCTCTTTCCAGGAATGTCGTTATTTTCACATACACATTTTCCCAACACCAATAATGATTCATTCACTAGTGTACTGATCCATTCAGCGAACTGTTCAATTCACATTCACTCACACAACCGAATCAGGAGGCATGAACTCACCTATTGAACATACATAATTGCATGCATAAATGCATGTCAACTTTCCTATGGAGTGAGTGGGTCAATGAACACATGCACTGTGGCTCAGTGTGAATGATTTCAGTGGATTCTTATGTATGTGTATTTTCTCTTCGTAATGTTTGTTCGTCTGTTTACTGTAGTGCTGTTAGTTAATCTATTTATGTGTGATTTCTTAGGTTACTGTTTTTCTTTTTGGGCTGGTTTGGTGACTTTTCCAGTCTTCTTCTTATTCACTTTATTTTCTGTGAATTATTACTTATTTTCGTAGTCATTCTTCATCTGTCAATCTCAATGTACTATTCTTAATGCTCCTCTTTTTATGCATGCATTACTATTGGTTAAATCAAACGTAATTTATCATTGGTTTGCAGCAATAGCATGTAAGGAATGAGGTTTCGTTTGTTAACTTATCATAGTAATTTCAATTCATTCCGGTATATTTTAGCTGGATTCATCATATTCAAGCCAGTGTCTTGAAGGAATAGCAAGTGAATAGTGTGATTATTAGGTTATCAGGATTATAGCCCTGTTTACTGAACATATATCGCAGTCGAATTACTAAAATGAAACAACTTCCTTCGAACTGTTATTACCCACTGACCTGGAATAGGGAGAATTCGTAACACTGACATAAAATGAGTCAATCAAATATGCAATTGTTACGGTATTCTGTAAAACAAATCGAACGATGGAAGCAAGCACTGCTTGTATAGAATTCTTCGATTAAAATCAATATTCGCCTGCTATTTTTCAAATACTTTCATTTAAACAAATTCATATATATATGTTTGCAAACAGACCTGTGTAACTACATATACAATTTCAAAAAACATTTATATATTAGTATTGAGTAAGTCAAATAATCCGAATAAATTTCAAAATCAAATAGGTGAAAATTGAAAAACTCGATGGCATAACAAATAGAAGTATATATCTGCACATATATAGATTAGCATGTATTTTTAAATTGAGCAGGATAGATTCGGATATATACATAAATATCCAGAAATATAAATTTCCGGTAAGAAAAATAAAAACCGCTATTCAATAATTGACGATAATCCTACAACTATCGATAAACGCACTCAAAGGAGGAAAGAAGAAAACCACTCACAATAAAAATAAAAACAGAAAATGAAAAACAGCATTATTAAAACAGAAAAACTCAGGAAACTAAAAATTTACCACCTTCAAATGTGGAGCATTCGACGTAAATCTACACGTTTTCAAAATCCGTTAGGCTGTGATTACAAATATAGATATTAAAAACACAAGTAATTTCAGACACCCGTCTCTAACTCAACAGTCTATACGCAAGAATTTTGTTAGGACGAAAACATAATGTCACGGAGTAGCATGCGATCCTAACAACACCCAACGAGAAATCGTTACTCATTCATTTACAATGAATTTTCTGTCTACACATTCACCACCTCTCTGCATTGAAACACCGACAGAAATCCATGGACGTTCAGAGACGTATATTTTCTTCCAGAACCTCTCGCATCTTAATTGAATTCAGTTGTGAAGTGTAAGCTTCCACAGCATTTGCAGCAGAACTTTCTTATTGATTGCAGTGATTCCTGAAATCGCATTCAACATCATTGTATCACTTTTATTAGGCATATCTCAGGAGTTTCACTTGGTAGAAATTTTGAGAAGGTTATCGCCACCCAATTCATTACCTCATATAGGTTCACGTAGATTCACAGAATTTGTCGTTTCCAGAAAAACCAACAAAGCCAAATCAGAAATAAATCGCAGTTAACTGAGTGAGGTGTCAGTGGAATTGGTCGGAACTGTTCGCTTTCTTGTTATATTGTGATTCCGAGTGTCCTTAATGTTCACACGCATTGTGTCAGAATCCTGTGTTTCCTTCGTTAGGAAGCATTGCATTCGTGTTCTCGTTCGACAATCAAATGACAGTTCGACTACCCATTTGTCAGATTCAGTCGTGAATTCCCGCCACGACGAATTCCACGAAGAAATCGTCTCACTGCTTGCTGAAGACTTGTTTTGTATTCACTTCGAATATGTGATTCGTTGAGCACAGTTTTCAGCTTCTGCAGTGTCTAGTCGCCTAAATTGCTGTGTCCGTGAGATGTTCACTCTCTTCTATGAAGACCTGTTATGAATGAAACCATGTCGTCTGTAGTTTTGTGTTCAGTGGTTTATGGTTCGCATTCCGTCAACATCCAGCAGTTTGGCGACTATATGTCGACTTACTGATTGTTAGAGATCCTGGCTGACCGCCACTATGACTGATAAATATATCAGCAGTCGTATCTGCAATCTGAATGTGATATTTCATTGGTATCAGTGATGTGGGGTGTCGGAATATTTCTGAATTCGCGTTGTGTGATATCTGTATTGCAATGTTATATTTAACATATCTTCGTAACAATTTCCGCATTACAGAAAAGGGTATGTGCCTATAATGTACCTTAAAGTTTTAGCGTGAATTTCTCAAGTAGGAAATTTTGCATCTGTCCGATGTTCAAAGTGAAAGAGAAATACGTGTTTAGCTCTCATCAAATTCACTCTTCTATAGATTAATCGAGGTTAAAAAACACATTCAAATTGATGAATGCATTAATGACTGCGCGCTCAAATAATTTTTATTTCTCGAATGATGCGAGTAAAATTATATTCATCATAAATTATGTAAATAATCCCAGGTCGTTAAGAAAATGGAAACATGATTTTTCTGAATGTTTCGCTGTGTAAGCCACGGCTTCTTCAGCAAATTTTTTCGGATTTTTATTAATCATCAAAATATATAGTAGAAAATGTTTTACATACATGGAAGTCAGTTTATTTGAAGGTCAACTGTCCATGGACATTTTTACCAATAGAAAATATGTAAGGAGTCATCACATATATTTGTAATGACTAATGTCAAGTTGTTGTTGTGTTCACTCTTCTATAGTTGATTTATAAAGATTAGTTTTGTATGAGTGCGTGTGTGTGTATGTGTGTTATTTGTCATATGGAAAATACGTGAATTCATATGTGATAAACATGATACTACATGTTTTGAAAGGTCATGGAGGCTCAAATAGTATTATTATTTATTATTGTATCCTTTAATTCCTACAGGAACATAGGGCTTCAGCCGTGCATCTCCATTGCCTTCGGTTCTCTGCTAGAGTCTTCACCTAGCTTCACATCTGCCCAAACGTTTTCATCTCCTCTTCACATGACCTCCTTCAAGTCACCCTTGCACTGACCACCAACTCGCCGCTTCCCTTTCGGGTTCCACTCAAGCGATGGCTTGTCTAGTGATGTCACTTGATGGTTTGTTTTCTCAGAGTATGGCCAATCCATCTCCATTTCTTCCTGCCTTTATGTTTCACAATCAGTTACGGGTTGGTTCGCTCCCAGAGATCCCTGTTGCTCATCTATTCTGGCCGGCCATCTGATCTTGAGTATTGAGCGAAGACAACTGTTAATGAAGGTTTGTAGTTTGTTTGAGATGCTCTTTATGACACGCTGTTCAAGTCTCAGATCCGTAAAGTAGCATTGAATTCACATTGAAGTTGAAAATCCGGATCTCATTTTTGATGCTGAGTGCTGCTGACCTCCACACACACTAGAGAGTAGTGAAAGCTTGTCTTGATTTTCCAATTCTTGCTTTGATATCCTCGTCACTTCCGCCTGTAGTTGAAACAATGCTTCCAAGGTAGGTAAAGGTGGTTGTTTCTTTCAGGTTCCTCCCATTTATGCTGATTGTTGTCAGTTGTTGTTGTTGTTGCTGTTGGTGGTGTTGCCCAGGAATCTTCATCACCTCTGTTTTCTCTATGTTCACCTGAAGTATTATCTTCTCTTGATGCTTCTTCTGACAACTTAATGCTTTTCGCTTGCATATCTTCCAGTTTGTGGGAAATCAGACATATATCATCGGCGAAGACCAGATCCTTCAAGTTCAAGTTGCATTCAACTCCTGTTTTTGTTGCTCATCAGTGCACTGGAGAATCTTTTGTTTCACCATCCTTCTCTCTTCTATCAGTCTCCAAGTGTCCGTAGTGAGCCGCTGTTTGTCCTGTCTCTTCTTTCTGCCTAGAACTTCCATGCAGGTTTGACTCCAAACTGTCTTCAAGTTGTTCCAGTGCTATTCAACGCTGACCTCCTCAATAGTGTTGATTTGTGTCTCGGCTTTGTCCTTTATGCTTGCAGTGAAGATGTCTTTTGTGTCCTGGTCCTTCAGTTTTTGGGTGTTGAACTTGGCTTGTAGTCTATCTGCAGCTCCTGTTTTCTCTGAAAGCTTTTAATTTGATTTGGACTGTCCCTTATACGAGGTAGTGGTCTGAGCCAACGTCTGCTCCTCTTCTTACTTTTGTGTCCAGCAGGCTGCGCCTCTACTTCCTTGAGATTGAGATGAAGTCAATTTGGTTTTTGGTTCGGCCATCTGGTGACACTCGTGTAGCCTTGTGGATATCCTTGTGTTTGTATACGCTGCCACCAATCACTAGTTCATTGAAGGCACAGAAGTCGACGAGGAGTTCTCCGTTTTCATTCATTTCTCCGAGAGCTTCTCTACGCATGATGAGTTCCCTTCCTGTGTTGTCTGATCCCAGTTTGGCGTTCATGTCTCCCATTAGTATTTTAATGTCACCAGCCGGAGTATTGTCCATTGTTGCCTGTAGTTGTCTGTAGAATTCTTCTTTCGTTTCGAGGTCTGCGTTGTTTGTCGGTGCATAGCATTGTATAATTGACACTTTTCTTCCTTTGGAGTTGAATCTGGCGGTCATTATCCTGGTCGAGATCGCCTCCCATTGCATGAGGGCCTTCGTTGCCGTTGATGACATCATGATGGCCACGCCCTTGGTGTGCATGTGGTTATCCTCTGGGTGATCGGAGTAGATTACTGACTCACCCGTTGACAATTTGGTGAGTCCATTCCCGTTCCATCTGCTTTCGCATATCCCCGGTACTTGAATTCCGTATCTTTTCATTTCGTTTGCGATCTGGGCAGCTTTGCCAATCTTTTACATGGTGCGGACATTCCATGTCCCCACACAGACTATTTCTTTTAGCGCAAAGAGATTCATCGTGCTGAATTTTCTGTAGCAGCTTTGTTTACAGGGTGGGGTTGCTAGCCTCACGCTTGAGAAAGGGATTGTTACACTAAATTATAATTTAGAGAGAAGCGACCTTGTGGGTTGCTCCCCTTAAAACCAGGAAAACAGGGAATAAAACAAGCGGAACAACACCAGCACGGGAAAATAACTCACAACAAGAAGGGTAACAAGCGACAACAACAATAACAATATCACAGTCAATTAAAGTTAACCAAAATGATACCAAAACCATAGACTAACTGACTTGAGCCAACTTGAATCCATCAATATATACAATTATAGGTATTAGTTAGTGTTAAACAAGCACAGAGTGGCAAATAGGTAGTTATAGGTATAATTGATATACAATATTATATCCAAAGATTCAGTGTTTCAAAGGAAAATAATTGTAATAGCTTTTTTGCAACTTTTTGACAAGATATTCCACAAAAATCAGAGTTTTAGGTAACTATGCAAATGTAGCGCATTAATCGAAAAGCGCGCAAACGTGTTGTCGGCTCATAAAGTGTTTGTTGTTTTTTCATCTCTCTTGTTTCATAAGAGTTTGTCATATAGGTGATAAGTCTATCTCTTCTCTCCATCCTATTCACTGCATTCGATGTGGTTAAAATGTGCAAGGCTTCAAAAGTCAATCTTTCTTCATGTGAATGAAATCCTCTTCCGAGAATTTCGACATGGTCGAAATCAATCTTATGCCCGCTGTCTATCGCATGCATTGCTTAATCCGATCTTTTTTCTAGACTTTTTAATTCTACTTCATGTCCAGGTAGACGTTCCGTGCATAGTCTGTGTTCATTTACTCTGATCTTCACCTGCCTACTGCTCTCCCCTTTAATAGCATGCATCACATTCTGAACACTTTCATCCTGTAGACAAAATTACTTTGTGACATTCTGGTAACTATATCTTTGACATGCACCAACGCTTTCTTCAGAGAATTAGAAATTTTGACTTACACTTTAATACTATATGAAGCACATAGTTTTTGAAGTTGTTCAGCGGTGTCCTTTCGATATGGAATGGCTATCGTTGACAGCCAAGATTTTTCAATTTTTTGTTTTCCCTTATGCTCCTTCTTATTGACAATATTATCTAGTATCTTTTCAGGATAACCATTTCCAATCAAAATCTGTTTTATATTGAATATCTCCTTCTCCATATCGTCATTATCTTTTATAATGTTTCTAGCTCTGTTAACGAGATTTAGAGCTACTGAAACTTTCATTCCAATTGGATGATCCGATTGGAAATTCAAATACTTGTTAAAATGTGTCGCCTTTATGAATATAGTAAAGTTTAGTTTCTCGTCAGTTAGTCTTTTTACAATACAATCAAGAAAGTTTAGAGTTCCATCAAAGTCCACATAAAAATGAAGTACAATTAAAAAGTCTAGAAAAAAGATCGGATTAAGCAATGCATGCGATAGACAGCGGGCATAAGATTGATTTCGACCATGTCGAAATTCTCGGAAGAGGATTTCATTCACATGAAGAAAGATTGACTTTTGAAGCCTTGCACATTTTAACCACATCGAATGCAGTGAATAGGATGGAGAGAAGAGATAGACTTATCACCTATATGACAAACTCTTATGAAGCAAGAGAGATGAAAAAACAACAAACACTATATGAGACTCAGTGACCGTTCAAAACATGTAGTATCATGTTTATCACATATGAATTCACGTATTTTCCATATGACAAATAACACACATACACACACACGCACTCATACAAAACTAATCTTTATAAATCAACTATAGAAGAGTGAACACAACAACAACTTGACATTAGTCATTACAAATATATGTGATGACTCCTTACATATTTTCTATTGGTAAAAATGTCCATGGACAGTTGACCTTCAAATAAACTGACTTCCATGTATGTAAAACATTTTCTACTATATATTTTGATGATTAATAAAAATCCGAAAAAATTTGCTGAAGAAGCCGTGGCTTACACAGCGAAACATTCAGAAAAATCATGTTTCCATTTTCTTAACGACCTGGGATTATTTACATAATTTATGATGAATCAATTAAGTCTCGGCGCTCAAGTTGATTCAGGCAATTAGTAACACCAACATGTGAGGAATCTTATACTGACTTTCTCGTTTGTAGATGAATCTGAAACATATAAAGGAGAAGAATGTCGATTGACTGGCTAGTATCGCATGGAGCCATGAATCACAAATTCTTATACATGAGCATTTCGTGCTTCGGTTCGCTGTAGCTGTGTTCCTCCAACTTACTTCATGCTCTTCCAAGGAATGTCATTATCTTCACATACACATTTTCCCAACACCATTCAGCAAACTGTACAATTCACATTCACTCACACAACCGAATCAGGAGGCAAGAACTCACCTATTGAGCATACATCATTGCATGCATAAATGCATGTCAACTTTCCTATGGAGTGAGTGGGTCAATGATCACATGCACTGTGGCTCAGTGTGAATGATTTCAGTGAATTCTGAAGTATGTTTACTGTTCACTTGCCTAGATTATCCGGGCGTCCTCCTCTTAAGCTCAACTTGACAGTATTTCAGATGAAATGATGTCATCCCATCACCCCACATTGCTCGGGCATTGAGCATCAGACAGAAAACCACTATTCTGAGATTGACTGAAGCATTCACACCTCATATGGTCACAGTCTGGCCTTCTCTGAACTAATTAAGAGAGTGCCGAAATGGACTGTAATTTGTAGTCGTCATGTATAAGTTGGCGCGCATTCAGACATGGCTCCGTAGGAGAATGAATCATAGCTTGCAGGTGCCTTGATACTCTTATAGCCCTTCATCGCATCAAGTGGAAGTCCATAGACTGACACCCATATACCTATATATTTCCATATGTGACTTGTGAGAATTGTGTGGATGTCCATTTGCTGATCCTCGATGTGCAGTGCCTCACTTCTCTTGACAACCACAACTGAAGTCACAAACAAACTGTTCGACACTGCTGACTCACGGAGTTCTACCCTACGACGTACTTCATTCATGTTTTTATTCTCTTGGGATATTTAGTAGATGAAGTCGACATTTCACTCTATGTTGATTCCATCAGAACAGCCTTCTTTTGAAATTGTTCACTGTGTACTGGACAATGGAATGAGCGTTGATGTAGACTGAATTCAGTCTGACGTTCTTTTGTCATTTACTGCTTATCAGTTTTGCGGGATTATTCTAAGCTTTCTCTTTTTAGACTTGCTTATATTTTGAATTATTTATTTTTGCGATATATCCCGCCGGAACTCTGGTTTATTTTTCGGTTGAGTTTTCATTGATATATGGATATTTATCGAAATTTTCACACTGGAAAATCTCTTTTTATGTTACTTATTTTCTTCCTAATTTCGGATCGCTCTTCGAATTTCCTTTGTTTACTTATTTCTTTTATTGTTTTATATATCGGCTGTCATTATGTAGATTTTGCCAGTTTATTTAGTGAATATGTATTTATGTATATATTTATATATATATATATATATTGTCTTTGTGCAGAGTTGGAAGGTGTGCTTTAAAAAACTTTTTTTCAAATATGCTTACTTTTTTGGAATTATTTGTTGCTTACACTTTACACTCCCGCATCCTGTAAAATAAACACTGCTACAGAAACTTCAAGTCACTAGCTTGAAGCCCTATGTTTCACTGGGGAACGTGAAGGAAAATATATATATATATATAGTCCATTAATGTAGCTTCAATAAATAAAGTAACTGTCAGACTGTTAGAGGAACTGCTTTTTTTCACGATCATATCACGTGCCTGTAATGCACATATTTTAGAAACTGTATACAGGTTTTTATAACCTATAACAAAGATTTTTGACTTGACACCCGTTGTGAATAAGAAAGCGGGACTTTATTTATTTCATTGTTAAACTTCACGTTTACAGTGACAAATGAGAAGTCGTTTATTGCAGAAATTGTTAAGTTTAGTGGAAATGCCAACTGAATATTTTAAAAATTGTTATATGAGTAGCAAATATCTACGAACAATAAAGTAATTTTCTTTAAAAAAAATAATTGAGAAAATAAACAATTCATAATATCAGAGGAAAGTAAGTGAACTATATAGCCAAAATTCAATCCAAATCGAAATGTCCTACTTTACTAAATATTTCCAAATAATATTTTTTTTCCTCTTCCTCGAATATAAGTGAAGCTACATAGAAACCTCGTAAAAATATGTTTTCCAATGACTGCTCAATGATAGCAGTCACTTCATCAACAGACCTAATTAAAGATGATATACGGAAACACTCCCAATTAGGTGATTCATCTCGAGTGATGGGTGTATTCTTAGATAAGCTGAACATCTTGTTACATCCGTCATTCCACTCTGCATACATTCATACGACTCAATTGTGTTTTGCGCAAATTCCAAAGTGGACCAAACCGATAGGCTCAAAATGCAGACATATAGACAGCAACAATACAGGTAATTTCAGACTCCCGTCTCTAACTCAACAGTCTATACGCAAGACTGTCGTTAGGACGAAAACGGAATGTCACGCAGTAGCACGGGATTTGCAAACATTCCAGTGAGAAATCGATACTCATTCATTTACAATGAATTCTTTGTCTACACATTCACCGCTTCTCCATATTGAATCACCGACAGAAATCCATGGATGTTGAGAGATGTATATTTTCTTCCAGAACCTCTCGCATCTTCATTGAATTGAGTTGTGAAGTGTAAACTCCCACTGCATTTGCAGCATAACTTTCTTATTGGTTGCAGTGATTGTTGGAATGATCACCGACAATCTGGTTTTGTGAAACGTTAAAACAGATTAATATAATTGGCTCACTGGATTATTTTGGGTAATACATGAGAAAGCATACTTCGATCACAACATTTTCTCGTTCTATTTCATCGATTTTCAACGGATGCGAACTACCTGAAATTACAAAATTAAAAGAATTGGCGATGACATATTAACTTGTTTAAATTGTAGTAAAGGACACATTATATAATTCACACATCAGAATTACGAATTTCATAAATTTTCCTCTGAGATGAAATCATCTGTTATTCCTTCAGAAATGGAAAATAACAGAAAGATAAGACAGAATACAGAAACCTATAACTAAGCGTGTTAGCTTTATAGTTGACATTGTAAATCGAAGAGTTCGCAGGTGTTTAGATTAAAAACTTGATCAATCCTCCGAGATCACAAATATTGGTGACTGATCTGTGTTCTCAAAATGCAATCACCAGGGATGAGAGATAATAATTACACTTTCCGTATTCGGTGTACTTTGTATGTTCAATATTTTTTGAAGCGATCGGTGATCTTGACGAGATGACCTGTATCCACAAGGTGTCCGATGATTGCAAAATCAGAATATCCCCTCCGATTCAGGGGATAAATTACTTGGGATATGCACAGTTAAACAGTTGTCAGCCCTTGTCTCCGTCGGTCCAATTTATATATGTGTAAAACTTGAGCACTGCGGTAGTAAGTAATTCCATAATATTAGTTTGTTTATTAGATGTATCACACATTGAAAAAGTATTATTTACTCGATGATGTTTCGAACAAAATTTATTGTTCATAATAATATCACTTATATGATTATATAATAAATATAATTGCAATCGATATAATTATAGTCATAATTGATATGATTATGAACAATAAATTTTGTTCGAAACGTATTCCAGTAAATAATACTGTTCCACTGTGGGATACATCTAATAAACAAACTGATATGGAATCGGTCCAGTTGACTTGCTCCAGGATTCTAGTACAAATGTATCAACACAAGAAATGCATATTCACTAACAACCGACACGTCAGCTACCGGAATTTGTAGACTTGACGAATGAATCGCGAACACATCAAACAGCCAGTAAACCTATTTGCTATGTGTGACTTGTATGACTGTTGTGCAAAGAAGCAGCTCACGCGTAATCTCTGTCAAGCATAGTGTTCATGGAACATGGTGTACATGAATGATATGAAAACACATTGAATTCACCAAAAAGCAAAACTTCTTCAGAAAAATCAGGTGTTACTTGTCGGTCAAAATTCATAATATGAAAAGAGTCACACACGGTAAACCGCTGTTGTCATTCTGTGAAAAGCTGGGCAAGTGTAAAATTGAGGTATCTTAATCTGACTCAGAATGCATCCAGTAATATCCTATAGTGAAGTTCATCTAGTTGCCATATCGTGATTCTGGCTGTCCTTGATGTTCACACACGTTGTGTCAGAATCCTGTGTTTTCTTCGTCAGAAAGCATTGCATTCGTGTTCTCGTTCAACAATCGAATGACTATTCGACTTCCCGATTTGCCAGATTGAGTCATCAGTTCTCAACACGACAAATTCCACGAGAAAATCGTCTCATTGCTTGCTGAAGACTTGTTTTGTATTCACTTCGAATATGTGATTCGTTGAGCACAGTTTTCAGCTTCTGCAGTGTCTAGTCGCCTAAATTGCTGTGTCCGTGAGATGTTCACTCTCTTGTATGAGAACCCGTATTGGATGGAACCATGTTGTCTGTGGTTGTATGTTCATTGGTTTATGCTTCTCATTCGTTCAAGCTATATTCGTCAACATCCAGCAGTTTAGCGACTATATGTCGACTTACTGATTGTTAGAGATGCTAGCTGACCACCACTATGACTGATGATTACATTAGCAGTCGTGTCTGTAATCTGAATGTGATATTTCATTGGTATCAGTGATGTGAGGTGTCGGAATATTTGTGAATTTGCGTTGTGTGATATATGCATTACAATGTTATATTAAACATATCTTCCTAACAATTTGTGCATTACAGAAAAGGGTATGTGCCTATTATATACCTAAACGTTTTAAGTGTGAATTTCTCACGTAGGAAATTGTGCATGTGTCCAATGTTCACAGTGCAAAAGACACACCTGCTTTGCTTTCATCAATTTAACTCGTGTCTAGTTTAATCGAACTTATAGATATATGCCAATTCATGAATGCATTAACAATTGACCACTTAAATAAATATTGTCTCTCTTTCCATCCGATTAATAATTTCATTGTCTGTAAATCCATCTGAAAACATATTAAGGCGAAGAATTTCCATTGACTGGTTAGTGTTGCATGGAGAGATGATTGACAACTTCTTATACTTGAGCGTATCGTGATGTGGTTCGCTGAAGCTGTGTTCCTGCCACTTACTGCATGCTCTTCCCAGGAATGTCGTTATTTTCACATACACATTTTCCCAACATCATTAATCACTTATTCACTGGTGTACTGATCCTTTCAGCGAACTGTTCAATTCACATTCACTCACACAACCGAATCAGGAGGCAAGAACTCACCTATTGAGCATACATCATTGCATGCATAAATGCATGTCAACTTGCTTATGGAATGGGTCAATGAACACATGCACTGTGGCTCAGTGTGAATGATTTCAGTGGATTCTGAAGTATGTTTACTGTTCACATGACCAGCTTATCCGGTCTTTCTCCTCTTAAGCTAAACGTGGCAGTATTTCAGATGAAATGATATCATCCCATCACCCCACATTGGTCCTGCATTGAGCATAAGACAGAAAACCACTATTCTGAGATTGACTGAGGAATTCACACCTCATACGGTCACAGTCTGGCCTTCTCTGAACAAATGAAGTGAGTACCGGAATGGACTGTAATGTGTAGTAGACATGCGAATCTTCGAACGCATTCAGACATGGCTCCGTAGGAGAATGAATCATAGCTTGCAGGTGCCTTGATACTCTTATAGCCCTTCATCGCATCAAGTGGAAGTCCATAGACTGACACCCATATACCTATATATTTCCATATGTGACTTGTGAGAATTGTGTGGATGTCCATTTGCTGATCCTCGTTGTGCAGTGCCTCACTTCTCTTGACAACCACAACTGAAGTCACAAACAAACTGTTCGACACTGCTGACTCACGGAGTTCTACCCTACGACGTACTTCATTCATGTTTTTATTCTCTTGGGATATTTTGTAGATTAAAATTAACATTTCACGCGATTTTGGTTATTTTAATGTTTATTATTGTTATTATTTTCGCCTATCTTTTGCTTTTGGTTTTCATTTCACTCTTATTCTGTAGAGCTATTGTGTTAGTTTCCGCTTTTTTCCATTTAGTTTTTGCTCATATTATCTTTTTCGGTATCCGCTTTCTTTTTTTAATACTTATTTCATCATTTTTCTTAATAGAATTGAGGAAATGCACTTCCCGATTTGTTAATTTTTATACTAGGATCTCTGTTTTTTCATATCATATAGCATTTGCATATCCTCATATAGTTCAATCCGAACTTTGATATTGAATGACATAGTATAGCGTAAAATCTGATCGCCGTCATATGTTGTGTCAATAACATATCCGTTTAATATGTTTACAGGAAGACTGATGTATGAACCAAATAAATCACTTCGCAACCCAAAAGTTAATAATGAATTCCGCTGATATCTATGACGGTGTTTTTGAAGTAATTAGACACAGGTGTTTCCGATTTCCTAACGATTTTTTGAACAATTATTCAAATTCTCAAAATATAATAATTCAATACAGGGAAGAGTAAGACCAATCTTTCAGTGAAATCAGTGTTTTTGTTTGACATCATTACGTAATTTTGAAAATCGATGAAAATCATTATGTTTGAAGTATCAACACATCAAAAAGTTTTTCTGATCACAACAATTCTTGGGAAATTGTAATTCCATATTCCTCCAACAAAACAGCCTGCTCAGAAACCTTTGCACTCTTAATGACTGCTAAATGACAGCAGTCACTTCATCAACAGACCTAATTAAAGATGATATACGGAAACACTCCCAATTAGGTGATTCATCTCGAGTGATGGGTGTATTCTTAGATAAGCTGAACATCTTGTTACATCCGTCATTCCACTCTGCATACATTCATACGACTCAATTGTGTTTTGCGCAAATTCCAAAGTGGATCAAACCGATAGGCTCAAAATGCAGACATATAGACAGCAACAATACAGGTAATTTCAGACACCCGTCTCTAACTCAACAGTCTATACGCAAGACTGTCGTTAGGACGAAAACGGAATGTCACGCAGTAGCATGGGATTTGCAAACATTCCAGTGAGAAATCGATACTCATTCATTTACAATGAATTCTTTGTCTACACATTCACCGCTTCTCCATATTGAATCACCGACAGAAATCCATGGACGTTGAGAGATGTATATTTTCTTCCAGAACCACTCGCATCTTAATTGAATTGAGTTGTGAAGTGTAAACTTCCACTGCATTTGCAGCATAACTTTCTTATTGATTGCAGTGATTGCTGGAATCGCATTCACCCAAATTCTATAGCATTTATCAAGTATGTCTCAGGAGTTTCACTTGATGGAAATTTTCAGCAGTTTCTCGCCACTCAATGTATTACTTATCTAAGTTCACGTAGACTCACAGCATCTGTCGTTTCCAGAATGACCAACAAAACCAAATCAGAAATCAATTGCAGTTAACTGAGTGAGGTGTCAGTGGAATTACTCGGAACTGTTCGCTTTCTTGTTATATTGTGATTCCGAGTGTCCTTGATGTTCACACGCATTGTGTCAGAATCCTGTGTTTCCTTCGTCAGGAAGCATTGCATTCGTGTTCTTGTTCGACGACTAAATGCAATTAGAATACCTGTTTGTCAGATTCAGTCGTGAATTCTCGCCACGACGAATTCCACGAGGAAATCGTCTCATTGCTTGCTGAAGACTTCTTTTGTATTCACTTCGAATATGTGATTCGATGAGCACAGTTTTCAGCTTCTGCAGTGTCTAGTCGCCTAAATTGCTGTGTCCGTGAGATATTCACTCTCTTGTATGAAGACCTGTAATGAATGAAACCATGTTGTCTGTGGCTGTGTGTTCAGCGACTTATGCTTCGCATTCGGTCAAGCTATATTCGTCAACATCCAGCAGTTTATCGACTACCTGTCGACTCACTGATTGTTAGAGATGCCGGCTGACCACCACTATGACTGATAAATATATCAGCAGTCGTGTCTGCAATCTGAATGTGATATTTCATTGGTTTCAGTGATGTGCGGTTTCGGAATATTTCTGGATTTGCATTATGTGATATCTATATTACAATGAAATATTTCACATATCTTCGTAACAATTTCGGTATTTTAGTCGCAGGTAAGTTTCCGCTAATTTCCTTTCAAAATTTTTTTTGTAAATGAGTGAATTGCATTTGCACTTCACAACCAAACTATAGGTTAGGATAGTGTTCAAATTCTGAAAAGTAACATAGGTAGGTGGATAGAGAGGCTGATTACGGAATTCTTGTTCATTTTGTGTACACTCAGCACATGCAACACAAATGACTCAATGCAAATACCAGAAATTTTTGGGAGATATTATTACCGACTGTGAAATAAGAAGAGAATAATAAATGATCTTAATATTCTTTTTCAATCCAAACACATCAAAACATTCGAACAAGTAACATATTTTGACTATGGAAACACTCGTCTTATTTCCTATCTGATTGTAATTGATCAATAACACTCGTATAATTATTTCTGAATGTACATTACCTTATGCTGATTTTTTATTCCAATATCTAATCGATTCCACACATGCATCTATATGATGGAAAGTTGTGTGAGTAACTTGATATGATTATGAGCAATAGTTTATGCTCGAAACGTCATCAGTTAATATTACTGTACAACACTGTGTGATTTATCGAAATAAAATCTTATCCATAATGGAGTTAAGAGAGTGCCGGAATGGACAGTAATCTGTAGTCGTCATGCAAATCTTCGCACGCATTCAGACATGGCTCCGTAGGAGAATGAATCATAGCTTGCAGGTGCCTTGATACTCTTATAGCCCTTCATCGCATCAAGTGGAAGTCCATAGACTGACACCCATATACCTATATATTTCCATATGTGACTTGTGAGAATTGTGTGGATGTCCATTTGCTGATCCTCGTTGTGCAGTGCCTCACTTCTCTTGACAACCACAACTGAAGTCACAAACAAACTGTTCGAGACTGCTGACTCACGGAGTTCTACCCTACGATGTACTTTATTTATGTTGTTATTCTCTTGGGATATTTTGTAGATGAAATTGACATTTCACTCGATGTTGATTCCATCAGAATAGCCTTCTTTTGAAATTGTTCACTGTGTACTGGACAATGGAATGAGCGTTGATGTAGGCTGAATTCAGTCCTTATGTATTTCTCCGTGTACCACTTGCACTTGGTTTGGAAATATGGGATTTTTATTTGGTATTTTCGATTTCGGTTTGTGTTTGTTTAACTGAGGACATGGATTTTTTTGAAATACTATTTGAAACCTCTCCTTCGTTTCTCTAGTTTTTCTTGTTATTTGGCCACGATTTCACTTTTGTATTATTTTTCTCCTGTCTATTTACTGTAATTTATGTAGATTTTGTTATGGGTGCTTTAGCTTTTTTGCATTGTTTTGTCCTCATTTTTTTTGTTTATGTGAATTCCGTTTATTTATTTCAATATTGTTTTAGATGCGTCTAGTAGGTGTTTTCTGTGTGTGATTTCCCCAATTTGATTTGCTTATATGAAGTTTTATTTTGTTCTTTATTATTAATCACTCGTCGTCACTGTATTGTGTCTCTTTACTCAAACAGCATTTCTATGATTCGTATCCTTATTCCAGGTTGCCTTTATGATTATGATTGTTCAGTTCGGCATTTTTTGTC
>OX235279.1:581588-711347 GCA_944472155.2 Trichobilharzia szidati
CAACTCATATTATACTGATTTCTAAAATCATTATCTATTTTTGTCTATAGTTATTCAGGAAGTTGTTGAACTGTCTAAGTTGTCACAAATGTCATATTCCTGTCACATTCCCACTAGATATGACATAAATATTATGAGGAGAAAAGTGATACACGTGCTTTCCGAAGTCCAAGTCAGCTGAGTTAGCGTTTCATTATGAGGACTATGTTATAGTAACGAGAATATTTATCTCACTTATATTCTTGGCGTTGTTTTCATCTGACTGCACTAAATAATGCTAAAATCAAAGAGCGGAAGAACTACATTTTTAATTGTGACCAAAAATGTTTTTAAGATTAAGGATTTTGTTATTTATGCACTTGATTGCGCTAGTATTTCATAAGTGTATGAGTAGGTTGGGCAGTAAGACAAAAAAATCCTGAGAATATTACGCACTATGTCATCAAGTGACATCACACCCCACGTCACTGTTGGAGTGAAACCCGACAGAATAAGAAGCGGCGAGTTGGTCGTCAGTGCATGGCTGACAACATGGAGGAGGTGATGCGACAAAAAGATGATTGCATGTAGGCAGACGTGGAGCCAGGTGAAAACGTTAGCAGAGAACGGAACGCAATGAAGAGGTGCGGCTGAAGCGCTATGTTTCTTTAGGAATTGAAGAAAACAATGATAATTATGTCATCAATGTATAAATTTGCTGTCTTACAAAAGAACCTCGAGTAAAACATATTTTGGTAAATTTGAAACTGTTTTCACTATCTAACAGTCACAAAAACAGTGAGTTCACTATAACCTGCGATGTATTCTGTCAGCGGTTTACACAAAACCAGTAAACTCGTGGAATAATTTAGTATATACTGGTAATTTTTCTGAAACAAATAACTGTCGTGCAGAAATGGAATTTTGAAAATTAAGTCAAAGAAACTTCGATTTATGCACTGAATACTGTTTGACTCACATTTCAAATGATATTTACGTTAGCCTCGTAAAAGAATATTTCAGATGGTAAACTGAATATATCGGACTCAATGATTTTCGCAAGGTTAATTTATCATATTGTGCCATCTCATCCTGACGGAAGTAAAACCACTCATTTGACGTTGTGCACTTCTCAGTGATACAGATGTCTGTTAACGGAGTAATTTTATTTATTTCAGGCTTATTTGATCAAATACATCTTGTAAATAGAATTTGTATTCCTTGACGGCTTTTCTATTTCATTCTCTGTAAACATGATGAGTGGAGTACTGCAAAAGTGCCAGCACAAATTGTACTGCTTTATCGTAGTTGGTTTCAGTGATGGTAGGAGTGAGCTAGGTATCTCATTAGATGAGTAGAACAATCTAATGAAAAAAATTTCGGTAATCATTCTTTCATCACCTAGACTTTCATTTCGGAACCACCTTATTTTTTGTAGAAGCTAATAGTCAAATATTTGTATTCCGTAAATTTATGCGGATTGTTACAAATCCATTCCAGGTTTTAAAAGTGGAATTATACCGCATTTCTTTTGTGGAAATTCTTGGCAAAAATAAAATTTGAGTAAATTTATTTTGTGTAAAATTGAGAATGAGAGCAGAATGAAGGAGAGGGTGGATAATTTTTCATTTAATTTCTGTATATTTCTAAAAGTTTGAGTAAGTCTGCTCTGGCAATCTTGGGTTTGTGTATTTTTTCTATGATTGCACAAGATTTATTTATTCTGGTGACAGACGTTGATGACAGATGCTCAATGAGTATCGATTTCATTGCATAAATTAACCTTTTTGATTTCAAAGAAAGTTATGCTATCAAGAAACACCAAGTAGTCAAACTTGTCTTGGGAGACAGAAAACGAATTCTAGCTGCAGATTTGTATTTGAAAATAACACTGTTATCATTTATCCATCCTTATGCAACATAAATTTATTATTAATCTAATACTGCGTGTGAGGAATAACAAAAAGCAAAAGTGAGAATATTCCATTAGCTGTTAAGAAAGTGATAAAGTCAGGAAGAATTTTAGATTGAACAGATTTTTGAATATTTCAAAATATTGGAGATTTGTAGCTTGGGTCAACATTTTCTTGTGAGTTTCGCTCTGAGACAAGTAGTGGGATAAGTGCTGAAGATGTTGTCTTGAAGTCAATAGCTAAATTAGCATACCATCAAGTTGTGTTAAATAATGGAAGTTAAGTATATGTGATCAATAAGTCTCAAACAAACCGATTGTTTCAATAGTTTGTGGGTACACTGAAGTGATTCACCAATACAAATTCAATGACGATTAAAGAAATTCGCACTTGTTTTTCCAAGCTTTCCTCTCATCCATGAGTTATTTTGATCAAAACATACACCCACAAAATTCAACACGTAATAAATTGGACCTGCTCTCACTTTTAGGAAAGGTAAGAGAATATGTTTCATAAATGAATAAAAGTTAAATAATGAAGGTATTTTAACCTACCATATATCACTTATACATATGTATTTATAGGCAAGAATAAAATTTGAGAGTACTGACAGTAATTTAAACACATGCCTAAATTTCATCTGACGATAACTGACATTCTAATTAATTCGTCTTTGTCAATTATCACCTAATAGCATGAGCCATGCTGTCAACCGTTCACAACTTATATTAGAATGTATTTTCTACGGAGTGAAATGTGTCTTTTACATTACCACAGATTTTATAGTTGCTGACTTCATTAGGAAATGGCACCAGTAAGAGAAGCATTGTAAAACCAGAGGATATTGAGCAGTTGTTTCGTCCCAGTTCAGGACTCCTCAGTGTTATCCACTCACATAGGTTTGAACACAGAAACAATCCAATACAAGGCGATTTAATGGCTTTTGAATTCTTTTTTCTGCGGATTCACAATATGTATAAAACATTTCTACAGCGCAACCGTAAAACATTGTTGTAGGCAATTATCTGTTCTCCTACCCGATTTGCTAAAGCTTGGATTTTGTGAATTTTCACTAGAGTTCCAGGCAAACTACCATATAGTTCCAGCTTCTATTTGGCTTCGGATCGATTTTGGTTTGTGAGAATTCCATTGGGAAAAGTGTTATTGATACACTGTACAAACACATATACCCCTTAGTGTTAACGAAAGATATACAACGAAGTTGCATTACAATATTTTATTATCCCATGGTTTTGTGATCATACAATTCGTTTTACTCTCATCTGGCATTTAAGTGAAGAATGACGTATCGACATGTATCAAACTCATACAGTCATTGTGTATGAAGTGAATGACGGTTCGTTTTTTTGATTGTGTTCACCTTAACAGTGTGAAGGAAGGGAAGGCATTTCACGTAGGTGAATTAGAGGGTGGTCCATAGTGAACTGTCTTGTATACTGCGGAAAACTATCTATTTCGCTGGAAAAAATTTGCAATAGTATGTAAGACCTCAAGTATTCAAAACTGAAATTAGAAACCTAGATGATATTTCTGAAAGAGCGTCAAATCTTTACTGTCATCCGATCATACAATGATAAGTAATCTAAATTAAACGACACATGGTTTTTATAGCCTTACAATCCTATTATTAAAATGATAGCTCCTTTATACTTATCCAAGTGATAATCTTTACATTCATAAATAGTTTCGACTCATATATGTGCTAATGAAAACAAATAATTGATAAAGTCAAAATTTTCATTGATTCTAACAGATGTTGAGGTAAGAATATCACTGTCCAAAAATGAACTGAATCTAAAAAATGGATCAATTTGATACCGAAACGTCGTCATCATCCAAAAAAATGAATTTCGACAGCCATTTTAGTTACGTTAAGAATACATGAGGTAAACAGCTGATATTGCAGACCTCTCGTACACTGAATTCAATAAATCGGAGCTGATGAAAATGGCAAACCTTATCTCAGTAAATGTATGTGAGTTAATTAATGTCAGAGCAATCGCAGAGTGTCGTCAATACACCGGGTTCTTTGTGATTAACATTTAAAATGCCATACCTACGTGTTTTCGAAATTAGTATCCAATTTAATAAAGTGAAGATGTTCAACTTAGCAATTTGAAGATACTTCAGTAGAGAAACACGTTGCGGCTTCTGAAAGCCTATAAAATGGCTGGTCGTAATGTTATCAAAGGAGAAGGCCGAAATATGTGAATGTATTAAGTGCACTAAAATTGTACACTCATGTTTCTCAGAAGCAAATGTTTCATAAATCTTTTTCTTTTCTTATTTTTAGGAAAAACAGAAGCAGTGTAAGTGCAGTTGTTTCAATTTATCCATGTTACGATGATTGAGCTTTGACTAAAATAGTGTTTGTGAGAAAAATAAGTAATCATGGTGAACGCTTTTGGCGAACAGTATAACTAGAGGCGTATTTTGAATCGGTATTCATATGTGATATGCATTCTTTAGAATAGCAACCAAATACATTTAGATAAAAATTTAAGCTGTTTAGAGTAGTGAGCAGAGATGATTCTATGAAAATCCCAGTTGTTCATGATTCCGTGAAAGTGAAATACGTTTTTTTGCCGTATTAATCAGCATTATTTGTACTTGCCATACTCTCGGTATTAATTCGCACTTATGAAAAATTTTGCAGGAAAAGATAAGTATCCAAATAACCTAACGAAAGCAACTTTTATATTCGAAAAAATTATAACAGGGTCTGAGGTAAGATGCACATTGAGATTTTTCAAAAACGAATACAAAAATGGTATTAAAGTAAACCTAAGGAGGAATAAAACCTTTAGACAAAAATATTCTGAGGTACTATTTTGGAAAGGCAAATAAACGTATTCGTAGGCACAAAACATGCACATTAAAGAAAGGAAACAGCCAGTGTTCACATTCAGCAAATCGCTGAACATCCTGTGATTAAAGACAAAAACTACACCACACGAGTACCCAATTTTATTTCCCGAGAAACAGTAATAAAATTGAATAAAGAAACACAAAAAACGTTTAACAAATAGGTAGCGAATATTGAAGAAAAACAAAAGTTGAAAAACCATTTAAAAATAACCAAAGTAAATTTGGTGAAAAGAGTGAATGTCACGATGCCTTATAGGAGAAGGCGAAGCACTTATTGTGAAAGAAGGAAGAGAACTGCGATAAGATTATCAACTTCAAGAGCAGAAATCATTCGTTTGTCAGGAGGTTACTTCAGGAAAACAGACCCATAAATGGAAATGACTGTTTCTCCACTCCACATTTTAAGACAAATCGAGGACTCCAGAAAGGCTCAACATGAAGTTGTGTTGATTATTGACAATGAGAAATATACAGTCAAATATTATTCGATGGTAAATTTGTGACGTTTCTTGTCTGCACACTGACAGCAAATAGTAAGATGCTTTTATTATAATTGAAATTTGTTTTCATGTTCATTCGCAGATATAGCCACTAGATTTGTAACACTAATTTCGATCGATTGAGACTACGACGACGTGTCTCTTTAGAATATTCCGAAAACCCAAAAAAACTTCCCAGCTAATGATTTGTATTCAAAATGAGAAATCGCTGTAACATGAAGTGACTTGGTTGAAAAATGTTATAAGTAACTTCAGAAGACATATCTGACGTAGTTAAATGTGTCCGTTATATTATGTTCACTTATGTTCATTATTACAAATAGTTGTCGTTGTTAGAAGACTAAAAATCACTGTTGCCTTATAAAAGACGATTGAAGGGTAAACATTGTGTGGCTACGACTTTTGAAACATTGTTGACTGTAGCATCAAACTCTCTTCTTTCTCGTGGAATCGCATCCATATAAAGAAAATCACCACCACTCGTTCTAGACTGTTTCACGCCTGTGTTCTGCTCAGACATTCAGTAGTGAAGTACAAAACATGATTGGAAATAAATGCGCAGTGTAGGCTTCAAATCATCACAGAAATTATGTGAACATACCAATAACACGAGCTGAGTAACGCTGAAGTAATAAGATCTAGTCATTGAATCTTCTATGATCACTTTATATTCATGAGTGTTTAGAGAAATGTTTGTGATTGCTTCCGAAATGTATTCATATTTATGCCTGAATGATTTATAAGTCAGTCGAAATTTCCTGCTTAATCGACAGATGTGCTCTTGACATGTGCTTTGGTCGTTTGTCATAATAATAAACCAAATACATTCTTTCGTCATAAACAGCTGGACGTAAGTTTTAAGATACACATAATAAATTTGAGTTGTCCGGAATCATGGCAAAACGAAATCCAATGACAAATTTCACAGAATCAAACAAGAGTGTAAAAAATATCATAAAATAAGACAAAAATTAATGGATAGTTCCATTAAAAAATTGTCCACATACGGCAGCAGACGCCTCTTGGATAATAATTTCATTTGTAAAGAAGTTCTTGCAAATTACAACGGGCATAATCCAATCATATAAATAAATGAAACTCTCAATTAATGCTGATTAAACCGTGCAATTACATTTACTCATTCATATACTTTCACTTGCACTCGAAAAGTCGTAAACATTATTCTCTGAAAGCAAATTAAATCAAGATAAAAAGGTTGCGAATAGCAATTAATTTCGTCAGCAGAAACTATTAATCTTCATGCACATGAATGGGGGGTATATTTCGTGAAACTCTTTCCCATTGATAGCAGCATCGTTTGTTGTTTCATCGTGAGATGTTTCCAGTTAAGAAGAGACAATGAAGCGATTTTTGTAATCAAGAGGAGAGAGGTGCGGAAATCACTTATTTGTTAGGAGGATTTGTTCCAAGAAAGAGACGCATAAATATAAATGACGAATTTGGCACCTACTTTGAAATACACGCTGACCACCTGCAGACAGACACTGTCTCTTTTGGGTAGTGTAAATCTATCGCATATATTTTCGTCTTCTCCTGTCATGTGTGGTAGATTTTGATGTTTGAGTGCAACAGTAGACGCTTATATGTGTAATCGTCTTTTTCTTTATTTTAATTTTGGTTTAATTCCTTTGGTAACTAGTATATGTATATCTTTTTTACTTTCTATTGAGAATTCTTTTATTTCCTCTTTCTATTTTTTCTTGCAGTTGATGGTACGTTGAATTTTTATTCCGATTGGTTTGTATTAGCCGATAATTCACATATGTTATTCTTAGAGTTGGGTCACTACTTCGGATCATTTAAGACTTTGATAACATCTTTCCACTATGATGTTTTCTAGATCTATGAATTTCAGTTCAGATATTGGCTTCTACGGTGAATATCAGGTCCTCATGCTTTGATTTGGCTTCACCAATACCAGCATAAGTAACTTCTGCAGCACGCGCTGACATCAATAAACTGATCCGTTTTATGGTAAAAAATGAGGTGAACAGTGCTGTAAATGCAAACAATATTTCCCGACCTAAACTAAAAATGTCACACCGTGGGATTAAATTAAAGTAAAGCGTTGTTTCAACCACAAATCTGAACAAATTCATGTTTAGTTTTAATAAAACATATCATTTAACCATGCATGAAATTACCGGATCATTTTGTGAGACCTTTCTGATTTCATAGAATTCTAGTCGACTGATCTGCATTCAAGAGGAAGAAATGGAGTGAAAAGAATTTAAGAGAAGAACTATGATAACTTCATTAAGTTTATGTGAGCGAATTACCTTTTTTGTGATATGGAAGTATTCAAGGACAAAGGCATCCTCAAATTATCATTTTAGAAGTAACAACGTAACCGAAACTCAGATCATGTGGATTTAACTGATCATCACGAATTCTTGTCTTTTGTGGCCTTTGGAATTGTAGACATCTCATCTTCATTAACAACGAATTTAGGAGGTTCCATGTTGTTAGTCCGTGAATATTTGTAGTGAAGACCAAGCTTTAAGGAGACGTAATTTATCTGAATACTGTAATGTACGTGCGCAACACATTCCGAACAATCTGATCACACATGAATTTGACATAGGAAGTCAAAGAAGAGTTGAGATGGAGGAAAGTAAATTAAAGTTAAGTTATAAGGATACACTGAATAGCAAAATAACAATGAAGGTCACTAAACAAAATGAGAGAGGCAATAGTAGCTCTGCTACAGCATCAGAACAAAGATTACAAAGAAAGGCTAAGTGGGATAACGAGTTAATTTTCAATGCACATAGGTGATTCAACCATCCTAATTATGACAGCTTCCACAAACTTTAGGGATGTCTCAAACACGTTCCATAGATAGCTTCAAAAGATGTGTTAACGTTACTTTTATGTCCTGTCTCCTCAGTAAAATGTTTCGCAATAGAGGAGCTAGGTCTCCTGTTCTCACCATTAATGGCTTCTGAAGATTCTATCTGCTTCTGGAGCCATTTTGGAATATGCTCTGAGGCCAACCCTTACTTGCAGAGATCGATGAGTCCTCCCTATGCATGTGTGGCCACTTGTACATTCAAATTGGTAAATACAGTGACAGGATGTGACATCATTTCTCGCATGTTCGAAGGGCTTATATGAATGGATATATTGGCTTCATATTTGCAATTATTATGATCTAAGCTGAATAAAATTCTTTCGAAAAGCGGCGTTTAATTTTTGTCTAGTTGTCAAGCTACTATGAACACCCATATAAGTGGCTTGATGTACATGTCTTACTTACCGGAGAGTAAGAGAATAGGTTTTGGTGTTCCCACTACTTTATCCCTCCTAATGAACTTGTCTGGATAAATATTTTCAATGAAAGTTTTTGTCACCTTTCTTTCTTCTTCATCAAGTGTGACTTCTGTGCACACACACACACACGTAAGGCATGGATATTTGTGTTGCAACAAATCTAGGCTGATCGGGGACAGGTTGACTTTATTCAAGGATGAGAATTGAATTGAACTTACAATAAATGTGAGGAGCTTTCTTGATTTTTGAATAACTTTGATTGCGCCATGGATACCCACGGCATACTCAATAAAATATTCAACCACATTGCTTTGCGAACAATCCAGGAAAGAGTAAGTTATTGTTTAATACTCATTAACTGAATAATATGAACCGATATCCATGCTGAAAATTCCACACTTGTACTGAAAATACGGTGTAGAATCAAGCTGTAAATCAAAAATAAAAAATAAAAAACTCTTATCTAAGGAAACTGAAGTAGATGGGCATCACGTCGATGACGAATCATGATTCAGGATAAGATCTACTTATGTGGAAGGGAACAAGTTGGGCATCAAAAATATACGCGGATGTATACTCCCTTCGCATCGAGAGTTATTTCGAGGACTTCATATTTGAAAAGTAGATTGTGGTCAGAGGGGAATGCTTATTGTCGCTGGATGCAAAAGCAAATCCAATTGCATGAACAATATCTTCTACGTAAATCAGAGATGGTGATACGTGATCATGACGTTTAACAACTAATTGGTTGAAGGATTAGTATTCGTTTGAAAATAAGTGATAGAAGACAAGTGAACAAACGAACGAGCGCTAGTTGTTAGGAAAGAAAGTGGACTGCATAGAACTTTGCGTACATATATTGGTGAATACGAAGTGGGAAATGTTACTAGAAGTGTAGGAGTTGATGCCGAGAGCGTGGTAGTGGAAACATTTGGATGAAATATTTCCAAACTTAAATTTCGCATTTCTTTTTTGGTTTCTATTGTTCGCCTTTTGATTTGTCTCTCTGGACAATATGTTGGAGGAGCCTAGGTCTGCGTTTTATGTGTTTGTAAGCCATTTTCAATATTTTCTCCACCTGTCTCCTATCAACTATCTTCAAACGAGTATTCGCCACTCATCCTACTAGTTGTCAAAACTCTTGACACCTCAGGACTACTCCTCACTTTTCAAACATTGTTGTCACTCATGCGATGTGATTCGCCTTCTCCCTAGCTGACGATATCGTTTGACGCCTTTGTCCATCTCCAGTGCATATATACACACACCATAAATAACTGCGAGGATTTGAGCTTTACTTACGAGAAGAGATCCGTTTGGTGAGCAACGTCGTCTTGATAACTTGCAAAAGATATCTTAGTTCTGTTCCACGCGACAGATTCTAAAATCTCGTAAAATCACCATGAATGCACGAGAGGCACTTTGTATCTTCTACGTAAATCAGAGATGGTGATACGTGATCATGACGTTTGACAACTAATTGGTTGAGGGATTAACATTCGTTTGAAAATAAGTGATAGGAGACAAGTGAAGAAACGAACGAGCGCTAGTTGTTAGGAAAGAAAGTGGACTGCATAGAACTTTGTGTACAGATATTTGTGATTATGAAATAGGAAGTAAAAGTAAAATAGGTGTAGTTGATGCTTAAACGTGGTATTAGAAGCAGTTGGATGAAATGTTTCCGAATACAGATTTAACTTCACCATTATCAATGTGATCAGTTTCCTTGATTTTCAAATGACTTAGAGTGAGCCTGTGATCCCATGGCAAACTCAATGATATATGCCAACGTATTGATTTTCATTTACAGCTGGAAAGAGTAAGATATTGTTTAATACTCATTAACTGAATTATATTGTAACAAGAGAAGACAAGGGCTAGGCAACAGACCGTTTATTAAGGAAAATCGACACATATTTATAGATTTTAATGCACATTATTGGAGATTATTGTTAGTAGTAAATAGTCTTTGATGGGTTGTTTCTAACTGAAATTAAATATTTCATCTCTTTGAGACTGTTTCTTGAATGTTACGTCATGTTTATGTTAACTGTATCCACCTACGGAACGTCTGCTTTGGTCGGTTTTAAATCAGTCTTTGTTCATATTTTCTCACGACCAATTTTAAGAACGTAAACATTGACGTAAATTACTGTCTACCGATTTGGCTATTAGGCAGCTCTCACTACACTCGTCCTCCTGTGAAACAGTTTGATCTGAAGTCGGCTTTATCTTTTTGGTGCTTGCGTCATCGTTCGCTTGTCACGCTCTATCCATTTCTTGAGATCGCTGATGTTCACCCGCTTCTCTCTGTTTGCATTTTTGATGGTAGATACGTGACCCTGTCTCGCGGTGGCCATGTATGGTCCTCCCCACTTTGGTAGTAGTTTTCGCGACCCTAGCACGTATCCTCCTCTGTTTCTCCTATCTCTAAATTTGACTTGATCTCCGATCTCGAATGCGAGGTACTTCTCCTTTAACCTCAGTTTGGCTTTCACAGCGTCAACTTTCTGCTTTTGTTCTACGTTGTTGATGGCTTCTTTCCGCTGGGTCCGCCATCTCGTCATACTCCAATGCTGATGGAGGGTCCAGGTCTTGTTATGTATCGGTAGTCGTGGTTTCCTTCCATACATCAACTGAAACGGTGCTTTCTTCGTCGTTTCTTGCGTGGACGCACGATGTGCTAGCAGAATCAGTGGAAGCTCTGTCTCCCAGTTACCGCCCTTTGTGGCCAGCCACTCTTTCAGGGTGCGGTTATTTCTCTCCGTCAGTCCGTTTGTTTGTGGGTGATATGGCGTTGTTCGAAATTTCTTGATACCTAACTCTTGCAGCCGAACTTTAAACTCTTCGCTTTCAAAACACGGACCTTGGTCTATCAATACCGCTTTTGGCACCCCGTGATTTGCAACGATATGTCGCACCACTGCTTCTGTGACCGTTTTTGCGCGTTGATCAGGGATCGTGACTGCATCTAGCCATCGTGTGCTTCTGTCATGACCAGAAGATATTGATAGCCATTGAACGTTTGTGTAAAAGATCCCATTACATCTACTGACCACAGGTCGCCTATTGCTGTCACTGGAATCGACTGCGGTGACGCTCGTATGTACTGATCCCCTTTCATCAGCTGACATTGCGTACACGCTGTTACGTACTTATCGAAGTCTTCTCTCATACCTGGCCAGTACGTGGTTTGCCGCACGAGATCGTTCTTTCGGGCAACACCTGTGTGAGCTAGTTAGTGACATTCCTGTATTATCTCTTGGCACAGACATTGAGGTATTACTGCTTAGCGGCTTCGTCGTCCTCCCGCCACGTCAACATTCCGCAGGCATTCGAGCTTAGCCGGTCTTTTAGTTTGAGCAGGAGATTTAGCTCACGGTTCGCTGTGGGCCGATTCACCTTTTTTCCGTTAGTTATCACTTGTATGACAGTTTCAAGGTGTCGTCTGATCTTTGAATCTGAACAAGTCTTGCTGGGTCCTGCTCTAAGGCATTTACACCATATGCTATTTCCGGTAACTCTACCTCTTCTGTTCTAGATAAAATATCCAGTAACACATTCTCTTCTCCTGGGACATGAGAGATTGTGAAATCATGCTCTTGCAGGCGCACTATCCATCGTGACAACTTCCCACGTGGGTCTCTGGCGGTTCTCAGCCACTGCAACGGCTTATGATCAGTCTCTACGTGGACGCGTTGACCCAGTAAATAGGGTCTCCATTTGTCTAGCGCCCACACAATCGCCAAACTCTCCTTCTCATTTGTTGAATACTTCTGTTCTGTGTGCGTTAAAACACGGCTGGCGTACTCGACGACTCCGTCACCCTGTCTGAGTACTGCACCTATTGCGTAATCGCTAGTGTCGGCAGACACTATGAACGGCTCTTCCGGTACCGTTAGACCCAGCGTCATTCTCTGGTGATCCATCAGCTGTTTGATGTGGTCAAATACCCTATGCGAGTCTTCCGACCAGACAAACTTCGACTCGCCTAATAGCCGGTAGAGCGGGGCCGCTACTTTGTTGAAGCTTTTCACGAATCGACTGTAGAATGCCGCTCTCCCCAAAACATGTCTCAATTTACTTTTCGAATTCGGGGGCTCAATGGACTTGATTGTTAAGATTTTTTCCGGCAGCGGTGTTATCTCGCCATTTCCCACCTTATGATCCAAAAGCGTAACGTTCTTCTTAGCAATCTGAGATTTCTCCTTGTCGATACGTAGACCAAAATCTTCGATGCGTTTTAGAACTTCCTCTACATGCTCTACGTGGTCAGTCTCGCTCGTACTGTATATCACTCGGTCTTCTCCATAAACTTCGACGTTCCTCAAATTCTTAAGTAGCAACGTCATTAATCGTCTAAATGTAAACGAAGCACCTGCCAATCCAAAAGGTATGCGTTTGAACCGATACTGTTTTTGTCCCACAAAGAACGCCGTCTTATCTCTATCTCCTCGTTCCATAGGCAGTTGCCAGTACCCCGATCGCAGATCTAAGACTGTGAACAGCTTCGCACTTTGTACGTGATCTAAAGTTTATGCTATTGTTGGCATTGCATACGGTCTCAGCTCTGTTATACTGTTCAATTGTCTGAAATCAACACAAAATCTGTATTTTCCGTTGCTTTTCTTCACCAATAGCACTGGAGAACTATATGGGCTATCAGCTTCTTCAATAATGTCATCCCCCAACATCTCTTCAACCTGTCTTGCAACCTCACTTTCTAAATGACACGGGACTCTTTGAGTAACAAATGGTCTCCTTTTCCCGCTTATCACTGGAATTTCATGCCTCCCTTTATCCCAGTAGCCGTACGGATCTCCCTCTCCAGTGAAAAGATGGTCGTATTTGCTGGGAAACTTTGCTTTACTTCGGACTTCCGACGCCGCAATCCCTGCTACCTCACTATTCTCGTGCATGCTAAAACACCCATACTTCTTAACGACAATCCTTTTCTTCATGTTAATCACTGCATCCACTTCTCGCAAAATGTCGGCCCCAAGGATTGTTCGGCGCAATTCAGGTATAACCAGGAATGGGAACGTAACGCAATCCTCTCCAGTTCTAACCCTGCAGTCTGAAATTCCAGCGATTCTTAACACGTGACCGCCCACTGTCTGCACTGTCAACGAACACGGTCTTATACTCTCACATAGACTCCTATCTACGAGTGAGACTGCAGCCCCTGTGTCGATTAAACACACCAATTCGCGATCATTTACCCGTAACTTCGAATATATTGCTCCTTTCTCCATCTCCCCTATTACCTCAAGTCTCGAAACACAGGAAGAAGACACAATGTATCTTTTAAAAATTCTTTGTCGTCTCTCCAGGCAGCAGTCTCTCCAGTACCCCAGTTTAACACGTGCGAAACACCGGTCTCTCCGCACGCTCAGTCTCAGCGCGGCCACTTCACGTTGCAACTCTTCGATTTGTTTCTCACACTGCTCGGATTTTGGTGGCTCTACCACTGCAACCGTCTTACTCAACAGTTGTCTGGTCACCTTCGCAAGCTCTCCGATGTCCAGTGGCTGTACGGCGTTCACCAGATGTAGCTGTTGAGATATATGTTCTGGGACACTCTCCATAAACTGGGATGCCAACATTTGTGCCTCAGAATCTTCGTCCAGTGTTGGTAGAGCGCGACGAAGTAGGTTTGTCAAGGACAGTGCCAATACGAGAGGATCACCGTCATCTCCCAGCTTCATGGTGCGGAACTGCTGCACTGCCCTCTCTCTGTCCATCGAGCCGTCAAACTCCTGCTTCAAGCGTTCAATCATTGACTTCAAAGTTGCTTGCCACTCTGTTTGCATTACACTATCATATGCTGCCTTCGCCCAGCCTCTAAGTAGCATCCAAGTAAAAGCGTATTCGCTGATGGCTCTTGCACGCCAGTCAACACTGCAATAGCTTTGAAGTCCCTCAAGAAGATCCATTAGTCTCCTTCCTCAAACACTGCAGGCCATGAGACTTTCAATTCGCGACAGGCAGCGAAACCGAATGTAAAAAAAAGAAGAAAAGGGCCAAGCAACAGACAGTTTAATAGGAAATATCAAAACATATTTATAGATTTCAATGCACATTATTGGAGATTATTGTTAGCAGAAAATAGTATTTGATGGGTTGTATCTCTTCATCTCTTTGAGACTGTTTCTTGAATGTTACGTTATGTTTATGTTAACTGTATCAGCCTACGCAACGTCTGGTTTGGTCGGTTTACAATCAGATTACCTTCATATATTCTCAAGAACAATAAAAGAAACGCAAATATGGAAGAAAAAATTGTCCAGCAGAAATCTCTCAACAAAATAAGAAATCCTATCTAAGGAAACTGAAGTAGATGGGCATCACGTCGGTAACGAAACTTGATTCACGATAAGATCTAATTATGTGGAAGGGAACAAGTTATGCATCAAATATATACGCGGATATATACTCCCTTCGCATCGATTCTCCCATTTTGAGTCCTTCCCATATGAAAGGTAGATTGTGGAAAGACATAGAAGCTCATTGTCGCCTGATGCAATAGCAAATCGAATTGCATGAACAATATCTTCTACGTAAATCAGAGATGGTGATACGTGATCATGACGTTTGACAACTAATTGGTTGAGGGATTAACATTCGTTTGAAAATAAATGATAAGAGACAAGTGAAGAAACGAACGAGCGCTAGTTGTTAGGAAAGAAAGTGGACTGCATAGAGCTTTGCGTACAAATATTGATGAATATGAATTAGGAAGTAGAAGTAGAAGAAGGGAAGGTGATGCTGAGTGTGTTGTAGTGGAAATGGTTGGATGAAATATTTCCGAATACAGATTTCGCTTCCCCATTGTCAATGTGAGGGGTTTTCTTGATTTTTGAATAACTTTGATTGCGCCATGGATTCTCACGGCATACTTAATGTAATATTCAACCACATTGCTTTCCGAACAATCCAGGAAAGAGTAAGTTATTGTTTAATACTCATTAACTGAATTATATGAACTCCTATCTAAGGAAACTGAAGTAGTTGGGCATCACGTCGATGACGAATCATGATTCAGGATAAGATCTACTTATGTGGAAGGGAACAAGTTGTGCATCAAAAGTATACGCAGATGTATACTCCCTTCGCATCGATTGAGTTATTTCGAGGTCTTCATATTTGAAAAGTAGATTGTGGACAGAGGTGAATGCTTATTGTCGCCTGATGCAAAAGCAAATCCAATTGCATGAACAATATCTTCTACGTAAATCAGAGATGGTGATACGTGATCATGACGTTTGACAACTAATTGGTTGAGGGATTAACATTCGTTTGAAAATAAGTGATAGGAGACAAGTGAAGAAACGAACGAGCGCTAGTTGTTAGGAAAGAAAGTGGACTGCATAGAACTTTGTGTACAGATATTTGTGAATATGAAATAGGAAGTAAAAGTAAAATAGGTGTAGTTGATGCTGAATCGTGGTATTAGAAGCAGTTGGATGAAATGTTTCCGAATACAGATTTAACTTCACCATTATCAATGTGATCAGTTTCCTTGATTTTCGAATGACTTAGAGTGAGCCTGTGATCCCATGGCAAACTCAATGATATATGCCAACGTATTGATTTTCATTTATAGCTGGAAAGAGTAAGATATTGTTTAATACTCATTAACTAAATTATATGAACTCCCATCTACGGAAACTGAAGTACATGGGCATCACGTCGATGACGAATCATGATTCAGGAAAAGACCTACTTATGTGGAAGGGAACAAGTTGGGCATCAAAAATATACGCGGATGTATACTCCTTTCGCTTCGATTTACTAATTTAGAGGCCTTCATATTTGAAGGGTAGATTGTGGTCAGAGGGGAATGCTTATTGTCGCCTGATGCAAAAGCAAATCCAATTGCATGAACAATATCTTCTACGTAAATCAGAGATGGTGATACGTGATCATGACGTTTGACAACTAATTGGTTGAGGGATTAACATTCGTTTGAAAATAAATGATAAGAGACAAGTGAAGAAACGAACGAGCGCTAGTTGTTAGGAAAGAAAGTGGACTGCATAGAGCTTTGCGTACAAATATTGATGAATATGAATTAGGAAGTAGAAGTAGAAGAAGGGAAGGTGATGCTGAGTGTGTTGTAGTGGAAATGGTTGCATGAAATATTTCCGAAAACAGATTTCGCTTCCCCATTGTCAATGTGAGGAGTTTTCTTGATTTTTGAATAACTTTGATTGCGCCATGGATACTCACGGCATACTTAATGTAATATTCAACCACATTGCTTTCCGAACAATCCAGGAAAGAGTAAGTTATTGTTTAATACTCATTAACTGAATTATATGAACTCCTATCTAAGGAAACTGAAGTAGATGGGCATCACGTCGATGACGAATCATGATTCAGGATAAGATCTACTTATGTGGAAGGGAACAAGTTGGGCATCAAAAATATACGCGGATGTATACTCCCTTCGCATCGGTTCACGTATTTTGAGGACTTCATATATGAAGGGTAGATTGTGGACAGAGGTGAATGTTTATTGTCGCCTGATGCAAAAGCAAATCCAATTGCATGAACAATATCTTCTACGTAAATCAGAGATGGTGATACGTGATCATGACGTTTGACAACTAATTGGTTGAGGGATTAACATTCGTTTGAAAATAAGTGATAGGAGACATGTGAACAAACGAACGAGCGCTAGTTGTTAGGAAAGAAAGTGGACTGCATAGAACTTTGCGTACATATATTGGTGAATACGAAGTGGGAAATGTTACTAGAAGTGTAGGAGTTGATGCTGAGAGCGGGGTAGTGGAACCATTTGGATGAAATGTTTCCAAACTGAAATTTAGCATTTCTCTTTTGGTTTCTATTTTTCGCCTTTTGATTTGTCTCTCCGGACTATGTGTAGGAGGAGACTAGGTCTGCGTTTTTGTGCTTGGAGGGCATTCTCAGTATTTTCTTCACCTGTCTCCTATCAACTATCTTCAAACTAGTATTCGCCACTCATCTTACTAGTTGCCAAACCTCTTGACACCTCAGGACTACTCCTCACTTTTCAAACATTGTTGTCACTCATGCGATGTGATTCGCCTTCTCCCTAGCTGACGATATCGTTTGACGCCTTTGTCCATCTCCAGTGCATATATACACACACCATAAATAACTGCGAGGATTTGAGCTTTACTTACGAGAAGAGATCCGTTTGATGAGCAACGTCGTCTTGATAACTTGGAAATGATATCTTAGTTCTGTTCCATGCGACAGATTCTAAAATCTCGTAAAATCACCATGAATGCACGAGAGGCACTTTGTAATGACTCACATGCGTTTCTCTATTTTCTGGCACTCCGCTGTTTTAGAATGGCTTGTGTCGAGATGTAGATATCGCGTATTAACTCTTAATCCATTTTACCGCTTCACCATTATCCATGTGAGGAGTTTCCTTGATTTTTCAATAATTTCGATTGAGCCATGAATACCCACGACATACCTAATATATTATTCCAACACATTGCTTTCCGAACAATACAGGAAAGAGTAAGATATTGTTTAATACTCATTAACTATGTATGTATGTATATCCACGCCATACTAAACGACATGTGCTACCGTATTGATTTTCCTTTATAGCTGGAAAGAGTAAGATATTTTTTATAACACATTAACTGAATTATATGAACTCCTATCTAAGGAAACTGAAGTAGTTGGACATCACGCCGATGACGAATGATTATTCAGGAAAAGACCTACTAATGTCGACGGGAACACGTTGAGCATCAAAAATATACGCGGATGTATACTCCCTTCACATCGACACAGTCAGCTTTAGGTCTTCATATTTGAAGAGTAGATTGAGGACAGAGGTGAATGCTTATTGTCGCCTGATGGAAAAGCAAATCCAATTGCATGAACAATATCTTCTACGTAAATCAGAGATGGTGATACGTGATCATGAGGTTTGACAACTAATTGGTTGAGGGATTAACATTCGTTTGAAAATAAATGATAAGAGACAAGTGAACAAAGGAGCGAGCGCTAGTTGTTAGGAAAGAAAGTGGACTGCATAGAACTTTGTGTACAGATATTGATGAATATGAAGTAGGAAGTAAAAGAAGAAGAATGGAAGGTGATGCTAAGTGAGTGGTGGTGGAACCGCTTGGTTGAAATCTTTCTGAACACAGATTTCGCTTCACCATTATCGATGTAAACGCAACATCGCTTGAAATAAAGTCACGCGTAGATAAATCCTATCCCCGTCCAGAAGAAACAAGAAGCTGGTCACTATGTCCACGGTACTATTAATAAACAAATCAATAATTATATATACAACAAACCTTAACGGTTTCAAGATTACAAAGCACAACGCTTAACAGAAAGCAAGGTACCGCTATCAGAGCGGAATAACGTTAAAGCCAAAATTGCGAACTAGCCGGATCAGACACGAGCGTTCAGGTAAGCAGTCAGTAGAAGAATGAACCCAAGTAAGAGATAGACAGAGCATAGGCACAAAGATAGAATTTAATTGGCCACTTAACCAGGTAGATTGATACAGATGAAGACCAATAAATAAGATAAACTCGACAGAATAGTACAAATTAAGACATGGGTCAGCAAAATAACAGTTCACAAAAAAATTCTGATTGGGTCACGAGTTCAAATGTCTGACTAAACGGATCGATGTAAAAACACACAAAAAGTTCATCACACAAGGAGGGGAAAGACAAGTAAGGCATGGATAATTGGGTTGCAACAACGCTAGGCTGATAGGGTAGAGGTTCACTTGATTCAAGGATGAGAATTGAATTGATCTAACAATAAATATGAGGAATTTTCTTGATTTTTGAATAATTTCGATTGAGCCATGGATAACCACGACATACCTAATATAATATTCTAACACATTGCTTTCCGAACAATCCAGGAAAGAGTAAGATATTGTTTAATACTCATTTACTATGTATGTATGTATGTAAATCCACGCCATACCAAATGATATGTGCTACCGTATTGATTTTCCTTTATAGCTGGAAAGAGTAAGATATTGTTTAATACTCATTAACTGAATTATATGAACTCCTATCTAAGGAAACTGAAGTAGATGGGCATCACGTCGATGACGAATCATGATTCAGGAAAAGACCTACTTATGTGGAAGGGAACAAGTTGGGCATCAAAAATATACGCGGATGTATACTCCCTTCGCATCGATACAGTTATTTTGAGGCCTTCATATATGAAGGGTAGATTGTGGACAGAGGTGAATGCTTATTGTCGCCTGATGCAAAAGCAAATCCAATTGCATGAACAATATCTTCTACGTAAATCAGAGATGGTGATACGTGATCATGACGTTTGACAACTAATTGGTTGAGGGATTAACATTCGTTTGAAAATAAATGATAGGAGACAAGTGAACAAAGGAGCGAGCGCTAGTTGTTAGGAAAGAAAGTGGACTGCATAGAACTTTGCGTACATATATTGGTGAATACGAAGTGGGAAATGTTACTAGAAGTGTAGGAGTTGATGCTGAGAGCGTGGTAGTGGAAACATTTGGATGAAATATTTCCAAACTTAAATTTCGCATTTCTCTTTTGGTTTCTATTGTTCGCCTTTTGATTTGTCTCTCTGGACAATATGTTGGAGGAGCCTAGGTCTGCGTTTTATGTGTTTGCAAGCCATTTTCAATATTTTCTCCACCTGTCTCCTATCAACTATCTTCAAACTAGTATTCGCCACTCATCTTACTAGTTGCCAAACCTCTTGACTCCTCAGGACTACTCCTCACTTTTCAAACATTGTTGTTACTCATGCGATGTGATTCGCCTTCTCCCTAACTGACGACATCGTTTGACGCCTTTGTCAAACTCCAATGCATATATACTTACACCATAAATAACTGCGAGGATTTGGGCTTTACTTACGAGAAGAGATCCGTTCGGTGAGCAACGTCGTCTTGATAACTTGCAAAAGATATCTTAGTTCTGTTCCACGCGACAAATCCTGAAATCTCGCAAAACCAACATGAATGCATGAGAGGCACCTTGAAATGATTCACATGCGTTTCTCTATTTTCTGGCGCTCCGCTGTTTTAGAATAGAATGTTTCGAGACGTAGATATCGCGTCTTAACTGATAATCCATTTTACTGCTTCACCATTATCAATGTGAGGAGTTTTCCTGATTTGTGCATAATTTCGATTGAGCCATGGATAACCATGACATACCTAATGTAATATTCTACCACATTGCTTTCCGAACAATCCAGGAAAGAGTCAGATATTGTTTAATACTCATTTACTATGTGTGTATGTATGTAAATCCACGCCATACCAAATGATATGTGCTACCGTATTGATTTTCCTTTATAGCTGGAAAGAGTAAGATATTGTTTAATACTCATTAACTGAATTATATGAACTCCTATCTAAGGAAAGTGAAGTAGTTGGACATCACGCCGATGACGAATGATTATTCAGGAAAAGACCTACTTATGTGGAAGGGAACAAGTTGGGCATCAAAAATATACGCGGATGTATACTCCCTTCGCATCGACACAGTTATTTTGAGGTCTTCATATTTGAAGGGTAGATTGTGGACAGAGGTGAATGTTTATTGTCGCCTGATGGAGAAGCGAATCGAATTGCATGAACAATATCTTCTACGTAAATCAGAGATGGTGACACGTGATCATGAGGTTTGACAACTAATTGGTTGGGGGATTAACATTCGTTTGAAAATAAATGATAAGAGACAAGTGAACAAAGGAGCGAGCGCTAGTTGTTAGGAAAGAAAGTGGACTGCATAGAACTTTGTGTACAGATATTGGTGAATATGAAGTAGGAAGTAAAAGTAGAAGAATGGAAGGTGATGCTAAGTGAGTGGTGGTGGAACCGCTTGGTTGAAATCTTTCTGAACACAGATTTCGCTTCACCATTATCAATGTAAGCGCAATATCGCTTGAAATTAAGTCACGCGTAGATAAAGGCTATCCCGGTCCAGAACAAACAAGAAGCTGGTCACTGTGTCTACGGTACTATTAATAAACAAATCAATAATTATATATACAACAAACCTTAACGGTTTCAAGATTACAAAGCACAACGCTTAACAGAAAGCAAGGTACCGCTATCAGAGCGGAATAACGTTAAGGCCAAAATTGCGAACTAGCCGGATCAGACACGACCGTTCAGGTAAGCAGTCAGTAGAAGAATGAACCCAAGTAAGAGATAGACAGAGCATAGGCACAAAGATAGAATTTAATTGGCCACTTAACCAGGTAGATTGATACAGATGAAGACCAATAAATAAGATAAACTCGACAGAATAGTACAAATTAAGACATGGGTCAGCAAAATAACAGTTCACAAAAAAAATCTGATTGGGTCACGAGTTCAAATGTCTGACTAAACGGATCGATGTAAAAACACACAAAAAGTTCATCACACAAGCAGGGGAAAGACACGTAAGTCATGGATAATTGAGTCGCAACAATGCTAGGCTGATAGGGTAAAGGTTCACTTGATTCAAGGATGAGAATTGAATTGATCAAACAATAAATATGAGGAATTTTCTTGATTTTTGAATAATTTCGATTGAGCCATGGATAGCCACGGCATACCTAATGTAATATTCTAACACATTGCTTTCCGAACAATCCAGGAAAGAGTAAGATATTGTTTAATACTCATTAACTATGTATGTATGTATATCCACGCCATACCAAATGATATGTGCTACCGTATTGATTTTCCTTTATAGCTGGAAAGAGTAAGATATTGTTTAATACTCATTAACTGAATTATATGAACTCCTATCTGAGGAAAGTGAAGTAGTTGGACATCACGTCGATGACGAATCATGATTCAGGAAAAGACCTTCTTATGTGGAAGGGAACAAATTGGGCATCAAAAATATACGCGGATGTATACTACCTTCGCATCGGTTCACGAATTTTGAGGACTTCATATATGAAGGGTAGATAGTGGACTGACGTGAATGTTTATTGTCGCCTGATGGAAAAGCAAATCCAATTGCATGAACAATATCTTCTACGTAAATCAGAGATGGTGATACGTGATCATGAGGTTTGACAACTAATTGGTTGAGGGATTAACATTCGTTTGAAAATAAATGATAAGAGACAAGTGAACAAAGGAGCGAGCGCTAGTTGTTAGGAAAGAAAGTGGACTGCATAGAACTTTGTGTACACATATTGTTGAATATTGATGGCGAAGTGTCTACACTGGCAATCAAGTATACATTCTTGAAGATAGCCATCCATTAACTGTCCTGTGCTACTATCAACGGTCAAAATTTTAAAGGGAAATATTGTTTCACTCGAACCCCTACGCCAACCAAACGAAGACGAATAAAGTGGTCTAAGCGAAAATTGGTTTTACATTGTGGCTTATTTTTCCTTCTTTCATGTAAAATTAACGACTACTTGTAAATCACTTGAGTAAAATTCTACATCCAATTTACATATCCCAAAATACTCAGACTTTCTTCTTTACAAAATTCCACTCAAATATTTGAAGGCACAGTCTGAAGTGATTTGTGATACTTGATCTTTCCAAAACCACATTCTCATATCTTTGAGAAGAATATATCATTTATTAAATAAAAGATGATCAACTCAAGCTTTTGAAGGTATTTCATCTGTTGAAAGGAATTTATCATGTATTGAATAAAAGATAAACAATTCAAGATTTGAAGGCATTACGCCTGTTTACTCCATCAATTTTCATATGAGCGTACAGAAAACAAGCGTCTATGAAATAAATTATGAGGATGTTTTCACATATTCTACCTTTCTCTTTCTTTATTTTAGAAGGAAGTACCAACGAGTAAGTATGAATAATTATTTACCTTTGGTAGACAATCATTTATCTTTCATTCTGAAGTTGATGACAAGGTGACGTTTTTCAATTAGAAATCTTTGTTATGGAATATTAATTCTCAGATATTTAGAATTAGAATGAATTTCGTTCAAAACATGAACGCAAAACTGATATTGTTTTCGTGATAATTTGTGGAATAAATAAGACGATATCATGATTACCTCTATTTCTTAAGATGAAGATGGTTCCCCTTCCAATGCACTAAACATTTGCACTCACCAATTTATTTGTATTTTCACAATGATAAATAATACGGATTTGAATATTCAAAGATGCATATAAAGGTGTTGGAAAATCAATTTTCTTCTCCTTTCTTCATATAGCTCCTGGTGAGGCTGACATTCTGAGAATTTAACTGCATGTAACCTATTTATTCAATCAGAAAAACTACATATAGCAGAATGGTGCCTAAGCATTCAAAAAACCTTCATGATCGTGAATGTGAAATAATACAAACTGGCATGTTCAATTTACAAGGTTTACTGTATTTGTAGCACGTAGTCTCTATCTCACTCTCTATTTAGGCATGTATCTGTATGCATGCATCGTGTATTTAAGGTTTGTGTTCTTTTAACTTTGATATGCAAAATACGGAATGAAATGGATTTCCATAGACGTATTGTAGCATCACAGAAAATAGACGTTTACTTACTTACCCACAGGAAAAAAATTTCTCAGTCTTGATTTACTGAATCTTTCGTCTGTTGAACTGATTCAACAAAAAACAAAGAACTTTATTCAATGCTGATTTTATTGAATCGTTTTGACAGGCACCGAGGAAACTCCAAGGGCTCCAGAAGTAAGATATTTTCAATCTTTGAACCAATATTTATCAATCTTCCTCTCGTTTCGTCAATACGTTTCGATATTGCGTTAGCTATGGATCATCTTCGATGAAAACTCATTTCCTATATCAGACAGAACTCCCAGTATCTTCCCATCATTCTTAGCATTTGGAATTTGATTAGTCAGTGAGCTCTATCGCAAAGTGCAAGTGTATAGTTAGCTACAATCTGCAAAGATTCCATAGAATAACACCATGTGAAATATATTCTGTTATAACTTTCGTAGTATTATATCCTTTGTTATTGTGTTTGTTTCTTTCTTTGTGTCGAAGTGACATTAAGGTGTCATTCATTCATTTCATTCTTTGTTGTTGAAGTTTCAAGAGTCGTCTGACGACGTTTCATCAGTCTCACCAATTTTTCACAGGTCGCGACAATCATCAAGAGCATAGGGAGCAATTTTACTAGGTGGAAATGTTGACACAGCTATGAATCCAAACATTCTTAAGTTATTTTATCATACAACATTGAGAGATCAAGATGAAAATATTTAGGCAACACTAAAATTACAAATTCATTTTACAAACCACTTAGGATTTCGTAGTGAATCGGTCTCAAATTTCGTCTTCACATCACTCAAGAGGTATTGAGAAATATTCTCTACGAATGCAAGAGGTTTATTTACATAAGGCTTTGGAATTCCCGTATTGATATTATTCATTTTAATATAAACACTTGTGCAAGAATAGCAACCTAAACGCAACAACGATTCAGGAACTGAAACAGTTTTCATTGATTGAAATCCACTTCATTTTTATATCATAGTGCCGCACTTCATTAGAATTGCTTGTGTGAATTTGTTGATATATACATTTCGATGCATAGGTTATTTTGATATTTGGCTGTCATGGTTACCCACCGAATGTAATAGTTATAATATGAATGAACTTTCTGTTTTTCATCGATCGTCACTTGACTATCTTCTGAACCCGGAGCCAATTTAGTAGCCGTCGGTCAGTCAGGATACTCTAGATGGATACGTATGGGATAGGTATTCTCATCCTGATAAGTGAAAATCACCACTGCCCATATTGGACTTCCTCAAGTTCATGTTCTTAGCAGGGAGTCACTTATGACAAAATCACGGACAAAAATAGGATCCATACCATGTACGCGTTTAAAGCAAAACGGAAGTAACAACACATTCGTTGAATCTTCTGTAATCCACTGAATTCACGTATGCACGGGTATCGCACTTTTGAATATTTGCTCCCGTTAGTGCTTGAAAATATCTCTTGGTTTCCTTATATATGAATAATTTTGTGGTACACTGGGGATTAATTTACACTGATTTGAACCAAAAATTACGATTTCTTTGTCGATCTTTCAAATGAAATTGACATTCAATTTACAAATCCCGGAAATACTCAAACTTTTTTATTAAAAATTTCACTCAACTATTTGAAGGCACAGTCTGAAGGGATTTGTGATACTTCATCTTTCAAAAACCACATTCTCATATCTTTGAAATGAATATATTGTGTTTTAAATGAAAGATGATCAACTCAAGCTTTTGAAAACATTTCACCTGTTTACTGCATCAATTTCCATATGGACGTACAGAAAACAAGCGTGTATGAAATAAATTATGGGGATGTTTTCACATATTCTGCCTTTCTCTTTTTTTTAAATTTAGAACGCAATTACTCCACCGGGTTAGTATGATTAATTATTTACTGTTGATAGACAGTCATTTATCTTTCATTCTGAAGTTGATGTCAAGCTAAGGTTTGCTAGTCAGGAATGTTTGTTTTATGATATTAATTCTCAGGTATTCAGAATTTGAATGAATGTCCTTCAAAACATCAACGCAAAACTGATATTGTTTTCGTGGTAATTTGTGGAATGAATAAGACGATATCATGATTACCTTTATTTCATAAGATGAAGATGGTTTCCCTTCCAAAGCAGTAAACATTTGCACTCACCAATTTATGTGTATTTTCACACTGATAAATAATACGGATTTCAATATTTAAGGATGTATATAAAGGTGTTAGAAATTCAAATTTTTCTCCTTTCCTTATATAGCTACTGGTAAGGCTAACATTCTGAGAGTTAAACTGCATGTAACCTATTATTTCAATCAGAAAAACTACATGTCGCAGAATGGCGCCCAAGCATTCACAAACTTTCATGATCGTGAATGTGAAATCATACAAACTGGCATGTTCAATTTACAAGGTTTACTATATTTGTAGCACGTAGTCTCACTCTCTCACTCTCTATTTAGGCATGTATCTGTATGCATGCATCGTGTATTTAAGGTTTTGAGATCCTTTGATATACAAATACGGAATGAAATGGATTTCCATAGACGTATTGTAGCATCACAGAAAATAGACGTTTACTTACTCACAGGAAAAGAATTTTTCAGTGATGATTTACTGAATCTTTCGTCTGTTGAACTGATTCAACACTAAACGAAGAACTTTATTGTATGCTGATTTTATTCATTCCTGTTGACAGGCGCCACGCTGACTCCAAAGACTCCAGAAGTGAGATATTTTTCATCTCTGAACCAATATTTATCAATCCTCGTCTAATTACATTAATATCTTTCGATATTTCGTTAGCTATGAATCATTTTCGATGAAAAATTTTTTCCTATTTCAGACAGAGTTCTCAATATCTTCCAGTCATCCTTAGCATTTGGAATTTGATTAGTCAGTGAGCTCTCTCGCAAAGTGCATCTGTATACTGAGCTGAAATCTGCAAAGAATCCATAGAATAACACCATGTGAAATATAATCTGTTATAACTTTCGTAGTATTAAATCCTTTGTCATTGTTTTTGTTTCATATTTCAATATTAGTTATGTTTTTCGATACATGTACAATTTTCTAACTGAGTTCCCTTGAGTTCATTCGCATCAGTTGAATATGATCATCATGAATTCGCATGTTTTGTAGGGGTTCATGATGTCAGAATATCTTTTGTTGAATTTTGGATGTCCCATCTTGTTTTGTTTGTCGCTCGCACTGTGCGTTTTTATGAATGCGACAATCTTCCCTCTAGTTTGTTGAAATGCTTTCAAGTTAAACTTCGATACCACATTTCTAGCATACTTTAATATTGTAATTTTTATCAAACAATTAAGGGAAAGGTGTGATATCTTCATTATTGATGAACTGAATTTTACCAACTCCTCTCTTGAAACAAGTTTTAATATTTATACGTGGCATCACTAAATGATCATAAATAAATTATGATTGCGACAACGTCTCTTCGCCAAAGAATATGCCGAAGATCTACACATATGTTTCAATTGATGATTTGTGTTCGGAATATGCGATCACTATGTTATGATGTGCTATCGTGAGAAAAGGCTTTAAGTAACTTCAGAAAGTATAACTACACCAGTGGGATGTGTCTGTTTTATTAAGTGGTAAAACCTGAATTGTGTTGTGAACCAAGTACAATATTTTTTATTTGAGTCTTGAATGGCGAATCTTCGTTCTGTGAATAAAAATATCTGGTGGTTTATCAGTTGTTTCGTCAGAGATTTTGTTAGTGAAATTCGTCAGGGTTGTTCAAAGAATGAGTGGGAATATTTTAAATAACATGTCAACTTAAATAACCCCTTATTCATATGAATCAATTGCTTGCATACCTTCCATTATATTCTTGACATCACTGTGCAGTTAATAATATCATGTGGTCTAACTGCGTGTATTCCCTTAGTTTATCATTTCATGTGTAGCAATTTGTATTTCCGAACTCCGTTTAGAATTCTCTGTTGTGGTTTACTGCTGTGAATATATCTGCGTTCCACAATTAATTGTTCATTGCACTTTAAACACTTTTGCGAAAAACAGAATATACTTATATAAATTGTATTGAAAACCCCATCATCGATTGATTTTGTTCATTCAAGACTGAAGTAAGCCCATGTATTTTGAGAAATTAATTTCGAAATCATTTAGTAATTTAACAGTTGTATGCCTAATCGATTTATCTGTTACTTGGAAATTTACTAACATTGAGCCTTCAGCTTGACTGATCCGTTTGGCGACTAATGAAATCACACAGTGTCATGCAGTCATGAATGAAGAAGTGTAAATGACTGCTAGATAAGATGGAAGGTGATTCTGCGACACACTGGAGATTGAAGTAGAAGAGACTCCAGTTGAGAGATTTATCAGAACACCATATGATATAACCAGGTGAATAGCAAATCATAGAAACGTGCTACAAATATTTTGTATTATTGCAAGATGTTACGACAGTTAATACGCTTCTGTGCTGTCGAAAATGCGAAGATTTTCCGAAAGGCAAGTTTCTACAAAAGAACAAGCATTCTTTCTCCATGACTGTCTCCACCAGCAGCTTCTGTAAACTAGTGTTAAATATAAACCACCAGTTAACTGCCCTCCGAGGTGGAAGTTAGGCAAACAACACGGAAAACAAATGGTGAAATTAATGATCACTGTTGCACACAATAGGATTAAATATACCAGCATGTGGTTAAATTTCAAAAAGAAAAGTTTGAACAGTCTCTCACCCCAGAGGATCTGTCATTATTGAACACTGGCAATAGAATAGAGTAGACGGTGATGAATACATCCAACTATCAACAATCGTCTGATACTATAAACGCTGAAAATTTGAACGAGATATATTCTTCCAACCTAACCCAAACGCGAGGAATAAAGATATCTAAGCGTAAATTGGTGGTACACTGGAGATTATTTTTCCCTGATTTCAAGAAAAATTTACGAGTTCTTTGTCAATAATTTCAATGAAAAATGAAACTCAATTTACAAATCCCGGAAATGCTCAAAATTTGTTGTTACAAAATTCCACTCAACTATTTGAAGGCACAGTCTGAAGGGATTTATGATACTTGATCTTTCCAAAACCACATTCTCATATCTTTGAAAGGAATATATCATGTATTAAATAAAAGATGATCAACTCAAGCTTTTGAAGGCATTTCATCTGTTTACTGCATCAATTTTCATATGGACGTACAGAGAACAAGCGTGTATGAAATAAATTATGGGGATGTTTTCACATATTCTACCTTTCTCTTTCTTTATTTTAGAAGGAATTTCCATTGGGTTAGTATGATTAATTATTTACTTTTGATAGACAGTCATTTATCTTTCATTCTGAAGTTGATGTCAAGCTAACGTTTGTTAGTTAGAAATGTTTGTTTTGGGATATTAATTCTCAGGTATTCAGAATTAGAATGAATGTCCTTCAAAACATCAACGCAAAACTGATATTGTTTTCGTGATAATTTGTGGAATAAATAAGACGATATCATGATTACCTTTATTTCATAAGATGAAGAGGGTTTCCCTTCCAAAGCAGTAAACATTTGCACTCACCAATTTATGTGTATTTTCACACTGATAAATAATACGGATTTGAATATTTAAGCATGTATATAAAGGTGTTAGAAATTCAATTTTTTCTCCTTTCTTTATATAGCTACTGGTAAGGCTAACATTCTGAGAGTTAAACTGCATGTGACCTATTATTTCAATCAGAAAAACTACATATCGCAGAATGGTGCCTAAGCATTCACAAAACCTTCATGATCGTGAATGTGAAATAATACAAACTGGCATGTTCAATTTACAAGGTTTACTGTATTTGTAGCACGTAGTCTCCTCTCTCACTCTCTATTTAAGCATGTATCTGTATGCATGCACCGTGTATTTAAGGTTTTGAGATCTTTCTTTTAACTTTGATATACAAATACGGAATGAAATGGATTTCCATAGACGTATTGTAGCATCACAGAAAATAGACGTTTACTTACTCACAGGAAAAAGAATTTTTCAGTGATGACTTACTGAATTTTTCGTCTGTTGAACTGATTCAGCACTAAACGAAGAACTTTATTTTATTCTGATTTTATTCAATTCCTGTTGACAGAAACCCCGCTAACTCCAAAGAATGAGGAAGTAAGATATTTTTAATCTTTGAACCAATATTTATCAATCTTCGTCTAATTTCATTAATACGTTTCGATATTGCGTTAGCTATGAATCATCTTCGATGAAAAATTATTTCCTATTTCAGACAGAATTCCCAGTGTCTTCCCATCATTCTGAGCATTTGGAATTTGATTAGTCAGTGAGCTCTCTCGCAAAGTGCAACTGTATACTGAGCTGAAATCTGCAAGGATTCCATAGAATAACACCATGTGAAATATATTGTGTTATAACTTTCGTAGTATTATATCCTTTGTTATTGTGTTTGTTTCATATTACAATATTAGTTTTGTTTTTCGATACATGTACTATTTTCTAACTGAGTACCCTTGAGTTCATTCGCATCAGTTGAATATGATTATCATGAATTCTCATGTTTTGTAGGGGTTCATGATGTCAGAATGTCTTTTGTTGAATGTTGGATGTCTCATCTTGTTTTGTTTGTCGCTCGCACTGTTCGCTATTAGGAATGCGACAATCTTTCCTCTAGTTTGTTGAAATTCTTTCAAGTTATGCTTCGCTACCACATTTCTAGCACACTTTAATATTGTAATTATTATCAAACAATTAAGGGAAAGGTATGATATCTTCATTATTGATGAATTGAATTTTACCAACTCCTCTTTGAAACAAGTTATAATATTTATACATGGCATCACTAAATGATCATAATTAAATTAATTTGATATCTTACAAAATTCTTAATATTCCCACAGTATTTTCTATCACTTCATGCATTTCCTTGTGAGGATTTATGGATTATTTCCTGGCAGTTCGAGTATTCATTTTCTATTTCATATTTTAGTTCATTTCTCACGCACTTGGGTCACCAATATCTTTTATTTGTATAGTACAGTTCACCTGTGAATGCAAACCTCCAGCATATCGCCGAAATGTTTCAAACATCTGAACACTTATTTCTAGTCCATGTTGAGGATCATCAGTATGATATACTCAGCTTTTGTAATCTGCAGCAAACATAATGATTGATGCAGATGGTCGTATAAATAGGCACTTTGGCGCGTACATTTTCGAATATGTTTGCATCCAACTGTGTTTGCGTGCAAATCATTTATTTCCAAATATTCGTATGTTGCTCATTGTTTATGGATTTCCCGCACTCTTTCCAGATTTCCTCACAAGATTTATTTCATACCTTCAGAATTACGTTGATAAACAAGCCATTATACGCCAAGCACTAATCCTCAGTGGGTATGATTGCGACAACGTCTCTTCGCCTAAGAATGTGCCGAAGATCTACACATATGTTTCAGTTTATGATTTGTGTTCGGAATATGCGATCACTATGTTATGATGTGCTATCGCGAGAAAAGGCTTTAAGTAACTTCAGAAAGTATAACTAAACTGGTGGGATGTGTCTGTTTTATTAAGTGGTAAAACCTGAAGTGTGTTGTGAACCAAGTACAAATTTTTTGATTTGAGTCTTGACTGGTAAATCTTCGTTCTGTGAATAAAAATATCTGATGGTTTATAAGTTGCTTCGTCAGAGATTTTGTTAGTTAAATTCGTCAGGGTTGTTCAATGAATGAGTGAGAATGTTTTAAATAACATGTCAACTTAAATAACCCCTTATTCATATGAATCAATTGCTTGCATACCTTCCATTATATTCTTGACATCACTGTGCAGTTAATAATATCATGTGGTCTAACTGTGTGTATTCCCTTAGTTTATCATTTCATGTGTAGCAATTTGTATTTCCGAACTCCGTTTAGAATACTCTGTTGTGGTTTACTGCTGTGAATATATCTGCGTTCCACAATTAATTGTTCATTGCACTTTAACTGATTTTGCGAAAAACAAAATACACATATATAAATTGTATTGAAAACCCCATCATCGATTGATTTTGTTCATTCAAGACTGAAGTAAGCCCATACATTTTAAGAAATTAATTTCGAAATCGTGTAGTAATTTAACAGTTTTATGCTTAATCGGTTTATCTCTAATTTGGAAAACGAGTAATCACGAAAGCTACTGACATTCATCATCCAACTTGACTGATCCATTCGGCGACTAATGAAACTACACAGTGTCATGCAGTCATGTTCGCAGTGACGCTCAATAATTTCTAAATAACTTTGGAACAATTGCGTGACGAGAGGAGGAAATGGCTCTCATAGTACAACTTAGAGCTGACTTAAGGGAGGGAGACGATGAAATACGGGGTGATATATACGGAGATGAAGAAGCTGAGTACAGTCCACAACGCACTGAATGAAGAAGTGTAAATGAGTGCTAGAAAAGATGGAAGGTGATTCTGCGACACACTGGAGATTGAAGTAGAAGAGACTCCAGTTGAGAGATTTATCAGGACACCATATGATGTAACCAGGTGAATTGCAAATCATACAACCGTGCTCAAATATTTTTTATTATTGCAAGATGTTACGACCGTTAATACGCTTCTGTGCTGTCGAAAATGCGAAGATTTTCCCGACAGGCAAGTTTCTACAAAAGAACAAGCATTCTTTCTTCATGACTGTCTCCACCAGCAGCTTCTGCCAACTAGTGTTAAATATGAACCACCAGTTAACTGCCCAATTATAATATCAGTAACTCCGGGGTGGAAGTTAGGCAAACAACACGGAAAACAAATGGTGAAATTAATGATCACTGTTGCACACAATAGGATTAAAATTTCAGCATATGGTTAAATTTCAAAATGAAAAGTTTGAACAGTCTCTCACCCCAGAGGATGCGTCATTATTGAACACTGGCAATAAAATAGAGTAGACGGTGATGAATATAGCTAACTATCAACAAATGTCTGCTACTATCAACGAGAATATCACGACGATTATCGGAGAAGCGAGTTAGACATTCAGTACCATGGATTCAGTGTAGACATCGTTTACGATGGGCGTAACGAGCGATATTCAGACTCCCAATATTCACGCCTAATACATTCTCCTACATATTTCTGAGACTGGCTTGTCCCAGGAAGCATTTGTAACAGGTTTCAGAATTCCGTCAACGGTTGCCTTCGCTTAATAACTAAGAGCTGATAAACAGACGGGAATAGAATTAGGTAACCCTGAGAACAAAACGTTGAACTACCTATGCACTAATAAATAGGTTGGAGGAAATGGAGAACAAGTACATGCACCGAGAATATCGTTGAGTTATTTGGCTGTCATGGTTACCCACCGACTGTAATAGTTATAATATTAATAAACTTTCTGTTTTTCATCGATCGTCACTTGACGACCTTCTGAACCCCGAGCCAATTTAGTAGCCGTCGGTCAGTCAGGATACTCTAGATGGATACGTATGAGACAAGTATTCTCATCCTGATAAGTGAAAATCACCACTGCCCATATTGGACTTCCTCAAGTTCACGTTCTTATCAGGGAGTCACTTATGATAAAATCACAGTCAAAATTAGGATCCATACCATGAACATGTTTATAGCAAAACTGAAGTAACAAGACATATTCGTTGAATCTGCTGTAATCCACTCAATTCATGTATGCATGGGTATCGCGCTTTTCAATATTTGCTCCCGTTAGTGCTTGAAAATATCTCTTGCTTTCCTTATATATCAATAATTTGGTGGTACACTGGAGATTAATTTACACTGATTTGAAGCAAAAATTACGATTTCTTTGTCGATCATTCAAATGAAATTCAAATCCCGGAAATGCTCAAACTTTGTTGTTACAAAATTCCACTCAACTATTTGAAGGCACAGACTCAATGGATCTATGATACTTGATCTTTCCAAAACCACATTCTCATATCTTTGAAATGAATATATCATGTTTTAAATTAAAGATGATCAACTCAAGCTTTTGAAGGCATTTCACCTGTTTACTGCATCAATTTTCATATGGACGTACAGAGAACAAGCGTGTATGAAATAAATTATGGGGATGTTTTCACATATTCTACCTTTCTCTTTCTTTAATTTAGAACGAATTCTTCCATCGGGTTAGTATGATTAATTATTTACTTTTGATAGACAGTCATTTATCTTTCATTCTGAAGTTGATGTCAAGCTAACGTTTGTTAGTTAGAAATGTTTGTTTTAGGATATTAATTCTCAGGTATTCAGAATTAGAATGAATGTCCTTCAAAACATCAACGCAAAACTGATATTGTTTTCGTGATAATTTGTGGAATAAATAAGACGATATCATGATTACCTTTATTTCATAAGATGAAGAGGGTTTCCCTTCCAAAGCAGTAAACATTTGCACTCACCAATTTATGTGTATTTTCACACTGATAAATAATACGGATTTGAATATTTAAGGATGTATATAAAGGTGTTAGAAATTCAAATTTTTCTCCTTTCTTTATATAGCTACTGGTAAGGCTAACATTCTGAGAGTTAAACTGCATGTAACCTATTATTTCAATCAGAAAAACTACATATCGCAGAATGGTGCCTAAGCATTCACAAACCTTCATGATCGTGAATGTGAAATAATACAAACTGGCATGTTCAATTTACAAGGTTTACTGTATTTGTAGCACGTAGTCTCTCTCTCACTCTCTATTTAAGCATGTATATGTATGCATGCATCGTGTATTTAAGGTTTGTGTTCTTTAACTTTGATATACAAATACGGAATGAAATGGATTTCCATAGACGTATTGTAGCATCACAGAAAATAGACGTTTACTTACTTACAGGAAAAAGGATTTTTCAGTGATGATTTACTGAATCTTTCGTCTGTTGAACTGATTCAGCACTAAACGAAGAACTTTATTTTGTGCTGATTTTATTCATTCCTGTTGACAGGCACCACGCAAAATACAGCGACTTCAGAAGTAAGCTATTTTTAATCTCTGAACCAATATTTATCAATCTTCATCTGGTTTCATTAATGCGTTTCGATATTGCGTTAGCTATGAATTATTTTGTGTGAAAAATTACTTCCTATTTCAGACTGAGTTCTCAGTATCTTCCCATCATTCTGAGCATTTGGAATTTGATTAGTCAGTGAGCTCTCTCGCAAAGTGCAACTGTATAATGGGCTACAATCTGCAAAGATTCCATAGAATAACACCATGTGAAATATATTGTGTTATAACTTTCGTAGTATTATATCCTTTGTGATTGTGTTTGTTTCTTTCTTTGTGTCGAAGTGACAAATATGTGCCATTCATTTGTTTCATCGTTTGTGGTTGAAGCTTCAACAGTCGTCTGACTACGTTTCATCAGTCTCACCGAATTTTGACAGGACGTGACAATCATCATGAGCATAGGGATCAATTTTACTAGGTGGAAATGTTGACACAGCTATGAATCCAAACATTCTAAGGTTTTTTTTATCATACAACATTGAGAGATCAAGATGAAAATATTTAGGCAACACTAAAATTACGAATTCATTTTGCAAACCACTTAGAATTTCGTAGTGAATCGGTCTCAAATTTCGTCTTCACATCACTCAAGAGGTATTCATAAATATTCTCTACGAATGCAAGAGGTTTATTTTCATAAGGTTTTCGAATTCACGTATTGAAATTATTCATTTTAATATAAACACTTGTGCGGGAATAGCAACCTAAACGCAACCACGATTCAGGAACTGAAACAGTTTACATTGATTGACATCTACTTCATTTTTATATCATAGTGCCGCACTTCATTAGAATTGCTTGTGTGGATTTGTTGATATATCATTTCGATGCGTAGGTTATTTTGTTGATTATACGTTACATAGGAATTTTCTTTTCTTTATTGGTAAAGTTGTTTTAATGAACCGAAGAGTACAATGGTGTTTTATAATGTAATATACTATGATATTCCATTCCATCAATAAAGGAGAAGGTAAGATATCGTTTATTATTACTGAACTGATTCCTTTCAACTGTAATCTGAGGTAATTCAAATAGTATGACATCGCGTCAGTGATGTTTCCCTACCAGGCAAAAAATTATGTCATATTTCCGCAAATATTCTCGGAGTACTGAGCATCATATTATGCATACACAATCTGATCTATTACTTCTACTTACTCTCTCAGTGTGTAACTGTATACTGATTTCAAACTCCCTTAAAGAAAAACAAGTTAAATCTAGTTTATGCTTACAAGTGAGGCTGTTAGACTTGGTGACGGAAAACTGTGATGATCTGATGCACATTCACGCCTTTGAAGTTCTCCGTCAATAATTCACCTCCTTCATATATCCTCACATTTATGTAAATTTTCGATTGCTTTATGTGCTCCTTTGTTTTGGCCGCTGTTCTGGAGGTGTCTTCCTCTTTACTCCTTACTTTGTTAAAACTTTCCTCCAATATTCCGCATTAGACTTCGTTTGAAGCCTCTCTGAGAATCTTCAGCAGTCATTTCTGACGCGATACATAATTGCTTTCCTCCATTTGAAATTTCACATTATTTTTGTCTCATAGGTCATTATTCATTGCGTTGAGTTGAGATTTTGCAATTTCGTAGTCTGGAGAATTTTCACGACCAGAATGCCTCTCCACAGTTCATTCTCAGTCAGCAGACTAGAAGGTAGAAATTTCACTTCAACTGCCAGCAGGTCGATATTACTAAAACAAAGAATGAATTAAATTGAATCCTGAGAAGCCATTACACTTTAAACACATGCTGTAGTTCATTTTGATGCATTCCCGAAAATGCATCACCGCATGTGTAATATTTTGAGATTTAAAACTCCGTTTGAATAAATGTTGGCCATTGTCTGTGAAGTTGCTACCTGTGTTTCACAGTTCATTACTGAATACATCAAGATTGAATTCTGACATATACAATCTGATTCCAAATTTCATGATAGCTATGACTTTCTGCGTTACAGCAAAAAGTAAGCAATTACTTTATACGAAACTAATTTCCACATACCTAATAGCATACATATGATATATTGAAAATCCTAACGTGAACAGCAGATACAGGCAATGCGTCTATGTTGACTAGTCAGAATGATAGATGTTGTGTTGGTTCAGTGTTCACTTAACCCTTTTATTTATGAATTCATGAGTATGAGTCCTTTCACATATTTTACTATTCTGTTTCTTCATTTTAGGAAGAAATTACGAGTTAGTATATGGGCATTAAAAATGTTAATTCTGAAGTTTGTAACCAAAATATCGTTTGTTAATTACAGGTGGTTGTTGTGTTTGATTTCAATTCCTACCTATTCAGAATTGGAGACAAAGTCTTCAAAAAATAACCACAAAAATGATGCAAATATCATGATAGTATGTGTGGACTTACTTGGACAGTATTATGATTTTCTTTTTTTTCTTGAGTTTTGGAAGGTCTGTCCTTCAAAACAATAAACACTGACACTCACATATATAGATTTAGACTTTAACAGGTAATTCGTAGTAAAATATGCGTGGTTAAATACAAAAATTTTGAAAATTTTAATGTTTTTTCATCTTCAATATTTAGCCAATGGTAAGTTCAACACTTTTAAGAGTTGAATAGACTGTAGCTCACAGTTGTGTAAATGAAACAATATAATCCGACATGTTTACGTTCCAAAGTTCACTTTATTTGCAGTACATAATCTCTCTTTCTGTGAATATATATATACATCTTGTGTTTAAGGTTTGTAATTTTATCTGCGGGCTGCCTGCTTGAATCACTGGAGTAACTAAACTCCGTTTTTATTAAAAAATGAATCAAGTTTATTTTGTTTCGGATTGTTCTAACAAGCTATTTATGACAAGGAGTCACTATTCGTGTCCATGCGCTATTTCAAATAAGTTTCCGCTCACCACTAGGGGTTTTTGGAATATTATGAAGTGGTATTTAAGCACGATTCAGGTGCAGCATTATTCGGATAATACGCGATCGATCATTATGTCATTCAAAGATCTGCTACAGGGAATACCTTGCGATGAAACTGGCTGGACATTATAAATGCATTTTCGAAATAAACCTACTGTTATTGTTTTGACGATTTGATCACGGATTGATATCAGTGAGAGGTTTATTGAAAACCAGGGAGTACTAGACAGCTGCTGTTTCATTCTAGTTTAGGAATCATCATCAGTACGCACTCGCTGATAATAATCCGTGATCAAGTCGTTAAAACAAATCTAATCCTTACAAACCAACTGTTGAATATTATTATCTATAATTTTCACAAACACAAGTCAGGAAATTAATTTTCTCATGTATTCATTCTATTTTACTGAATTGATTCATACTCAAAGAACGTACTGTGGCATCACAGTAAATGGAAGTTTACTCGGTTACATGAGAACGGTTTAGTCAGTGATCTTGTGTGGATTTTCTCTTCACTGAACCCTAAACACGTAGTGTCTCCTTTTCGCTGACTATATTCTATCCAACCGTCGCGTTTAGTTCATGCAAACTTCCGTAGTTGTCTAGTATTATTGATTCAAGAAGAAAGAACAAGTTTGATATTTTTGTTTCTAAGCTGCAAACGTGTTAGCTTGCTTTTCCCTGTGCTATCAATAGTTTATTTTGACCATATGTCTTTCATCACTGTTCTATGTGCATACATTTCATGCTGAAAGTGGATCTGTTGCTTATTCAAACAGCCACATTTTATGTCATTCACTCTTGTCAGAATCATAAACTAAACCTACATTTTTCATTCTTATCGCATCATATTACAAAAAATCTCTTCATAAGTAGCATCGTCATCATACCTGATGTCATTATCTGTTTTTTCTAAATTGTATTCCATCACATCAAGTCCATATAAACCAAATCTGAATTGTTGTACAGTTATGTTGTTTAAAATTTATTTGCTAATACAATCCGTCCCCATATATTTATGTTTGTATATATGGTAATCAATTTCTTTCACAAATGAGAGACAATCATGTAAAAATGAAGAACTTCTTAGTATTGTTTGAACGTAATCACTCACTCTGATAGATTCAACACGCATATAATAATAAGGAGAAAAATGCATCAACTTGATAAGGTGGACGAGTACAGAATCCCAAAGTTGTTTGTGTATACTTTCCTTGTTTTCTGTCCACAAACATAAAATGGCTTGAATTCCATGAAGTTTAAACTTGGAAACTATTTTGAAAATAATCTCAGTATTTAATTTCTATACTAATCAGACAAAATTAAATTTTTAATTTCCGACCCATTGACTAATTTTAAGATCACTTTTATGTGCATTTTTATCCTTAGCAATTCAGAGTAGATAAGGTGGGTTAAAGCTATAAAAAAAACTTTGATTATTTTCATTCCGATGAAAGTGTTTTCATAACTAACATTTTATATGTTCGTAAAACCTGATAGTTCTTTGATGTATGCACTTATTTTGGTTTCAGGGGCTACACGTTCAAAGTTTTACTCAACACGTTCAATTTTCGTTTAAACTTAAAGTAATTTTTAAGCTACAATTAACGTTTTTAATTTCCATAAATGTTGTTAAACGTTTTCTTTTAATTAATAAAATGTTTTACGCATACATTCTGTGTGTTTTCTCAATACATGTGACAGATCGGTTTTCAGGACTATTAGCAGTAACTCACTTCCGTTAACTTCAAGTATTGCCATATGAGTCTGAATTAGAAGGTTCAGGTGTGTCAGAGTTAATAATAATGGCTTTATTCCAAACAGTATTTGTGGTACAGGTATGGAATTTCCAGCGTCTATTACAATATTGCATCTAATTACCTGATAAATTTTATAAGGATTTAAAAATAAAAAGTAACAACAACAAAAAAAGAAATAAAAGACATAAAAAAAGAACAGCATTGCATTTACATATTTAAACAATGCAACACAGGATATGATATATAAAATTAGTCTGTAATAGAATATATGAGCAACAATATAATAGTAACAAAGAATGGAGAACAAAAGCTAATGGGAACTATTTGTTAGAGTGCCGCAGTAAGTTGATCGTGTCATGCCTAACAGTTTTCTCATCACATAACAGCTGTGCCAGATAAGGTATTGTGGAGTTTTTATACTTGGTAGTCCTGGCATATAGCTTCCTATAGTTGCTTCTAGTTCTACCAGATGAAATACAAGGAGAGAGCTGCGTTTGGAGAGGGTGTTAGGGGTCTGACAATATAGAATTCGCTAGTTTATTACATGACATTATATGTCTATCCACAATAGTGTTAACCAGTTTGTTTAACGAGATCCCACTTCCCCTACTAACAGCTTTTAGTGCCCTATGCAGCAAAGCAAAGTTTTTCTTAAGTAGTCCAGGGAAGATTAATGGGGAGCAGTAAAGAGGGATGGGTAGAATACAGGAATTGACAAACTGAGAAAGCAAAGACTGCTTTATACCAGACTGTCTAAACTTCCTAACGTAGAACGCTAAGCAAAACATCTTTCTAGTCACTAGCAAGATGTGAGAGGACCAGGAAAGATCGGAGGAAATACTCAGTTCAAGGTACTTGACATTAGACGTAGTTTCAACCTCTATGATGTCAATGATAGTGGGACCATGTGAGCTAGCTAGTTGTTGTAGGTCACTTTTTCGTCTGAGAGTAAAATTTACTACCTGACATTTAGACGGATTCAGCTTAAGACCGTTTGAAGAGGACCACTGACTAATTTCCGAGAGAAAGTTATTTAATATGGAACAGTCTGACTGAGAGTTGACAGGCATGGAGACAGAGAGGTCATCAGCATACTTGACAAAATTTGCTGCATCAGAATGAGGCAAGTCATGTAAGAAAAAAGAAAACAGAAAAGGAGAAAGAACAGCACCTTGAGGAACACCAGCTAAAGTAAGTGAGGTAGTGGCAGACTTTCCATCGTAGACAGTGTACTGCTTCCTATCAGAAAAGTAGTTGATGAAGGTTAATTCGAATCAATTATCAGTTACAGAAATATTACATCATCCATTTATATTTACAACTGGAACCACTTAGATGGGCACTATAAATGCTCATTTAGATAGACCGAGATTTATTTTAAGGTAGCAAACAAAATTTAGAAACAAGGCATTAGAAATTTTTTAAAATATTGAATGAAGATCTGATGAGGCTTCGAAAGGATAGCAAATTGCGTGGTGATTTCATAGTGAATATACACTGAATATCAAGTTATTGTAGCAGGTAATTATGATAGGCCACTCTTGTTAACAATGATAAACATCGAATCGTTTGTTTATTCGATATGACTTCCATTCATGAGATACAAGAAGCCTTGCATCGCTTAGTGGTATATTATTTGTCAGAAGACTGAAAAAATACGATCAAATGTATAATTCTGTATTCTGATAACTTTCATTCGGTGAATTTGCATCTGATTATTGTAACTCTGTTTCGTAATCGGTGTAAGAATGAACGATCATAATGAAATTCGCTTTTCTAGTGCCCTTCAAATTTTCAGTGACTAACCATTCAAAGTATTCAGCGCATTTGTCGTAGCCCTCTGAAACCAGCGACAGGTTCAGTGTCTTTATGATCTAGATAATTGACGACACTTGTAAAGAGAGTTTAATACAATTCAGCCCTTTCTTTGCTTATAACACGGACTTCTGTCGTAAAGGGAAATGTCAAGAAACCACTCAGACTTGGAGTAATTAGATTACATTGCACTTGAACATATTTTTTATTTGGCGCGAATGGCGTAGTGAGACATTGATCATTCAGAGAACACGTAGCAAATAAGTACAAATTTACGAAATACGGGGAGGTTTGTGTACAATTCTAAGAGTAGTAAAATGAAATAAATCAATTATTTATTAAGTTTTGAAAATTGAGATGGAATCAAATAATCTTCTGTAAATTAAGGAACTGCTTTACCTCCTTATCGTCCGATATTTTTAAAGGATACATTTTATTTCTGCAGCGCACAAGACTGTTCAGCAGCTCCTACTGGCATCTTCAATAACCAGAGAAATAGAGTGGTTGGATTCTAGGAAGGCTGAGATCGACTGACTATGTGATTGCATAACGTAATACGTATTACACTTAGGCCTAGGATGGGGTGAGCTAACTGGTGAAGATTTATTGTCACAGAAATGCAAGAAAAATAAGTCGAGCAGTGATAATGGCTAAATAATAACCAACCAAACTGTAATTGATTTAAACTGAAATAACAAGACTAAGCAAATTGCTTGCTTCTTTCTTTCCTGCCACTAAATCAGAGACTTTACTTGGTTTTAAAATAATATGAAGAAGAGAAAACGTTGAGCGAAGTGACTCTTTTCGGCGAATTCATTCACATAGCTGTACAATCGCATTTAAATGTAGTTATTTGTTTGTGTACATGATGTTTGTCACGTTTAGAAAATTGATCAGGTCATACAAGAATGATCTAATATAGAAACAAGGTTAATCAGACAGCAACTAAAGTAAGATTGAGTTAGTAAATTAGATGACGTAATATAATTGACTGAAATGTTTCAACTTAGGTAAGGGCAGCAACAGAGGTAATTACAGGTAGAGACTAAGTAAAAGTGGGGTAGCAAATAATGCCATTTAAATTAGAACTGGAACTGAGCAAATAAGTTGGATGATGTAACATAAATAACTAAAACTTTAGCGTTATTCAAGTCAGTAACACTGGTAGTGAGGTGTAGAAATTAAATCGGGTAGGGGTAGAGAACAAGAAAGTTGAAAATGTAAAATGTTACAATTGAGAAGACAAAATAATACTAATGATGAGGCAAAAGAAAGACTAGGTAGAATTTACTTATCGAGTAATAAGATGGATTACGTCCATTGCAAGTGTAGTGATTGAACGAACTTCTTCTGTATGCAGAGTTCAGGACTAAGCGAGTGAATCGCCATTGCTTCTGCAGTTTGAAGAAGTCTGATTCGTACACCTTTAGGAAGAATACTTCTTACTCTGTAGACGACTTTGAAATTTGTTTGCAGTGTAGCTTGGTGTCCGGATTGTATCAGATGTTCTAGGATGGAGCTGTGGGGGCATCGATTTTCTTCTTTGTAAAACCATGTTGATAAAGTGTTCGGTGATACCCTTAGAAAGCGAGCGCTGGGTGCTTCCGACATAATTGCCTCCACACGAGCAGGTGAATTGATAAATACACATTGATGAGGCCAGAAGTGGTAGCTTATCCTTCACGTTCACATGAATCATAGGTTTTGTGGAGAAGGTTATTCGTAGTTCAGCTGTGAAGAATGTTTACTTAAGTGAGCGCGATAGTCGATTTCTTAGTGTTACCGCAGATATATCTTCATTGAATTGAAGGCTCATGTAGAGTAGGTTTTTCGGGACGCTAAGCATGAGTGGTTTTTGTGGTCTAGGATTCATAGATTTTGCAATAAATCTTGCTGGATCACAATTCTCGACAAGGTTTCTCTTGGGATTGTCCAGTTCATCTTCTATGGTGTCGCGGTGCAAATTCTTTGAACGCTTTAGCTGGGTGAACGGATAAGTTTTCGTTTGATATAAAGGGGTACCCAACTGTGAAAGTTAGTAAGCTGTCCGTTCCACAACCATTTTCTGTGGATAAACCTTACCAGTGTTCTATCGTGTTCTCGTCTTGTTAATTGGACGTCAAGAAAGGATATTTAGGAGTTGGACTCTTTCTCTAGAGTCAACTGAAACGCTGGGTGGCAGTTGTTAAACGACTTCAAGATGTTGTCTAGATTTTCTTCATTGTTGACGATAATGAAAGTGTCGTCGGCGTATCTCTTATAGATTTCGAAAATATCTATCATTTTCTTCAGGCATGTGTTTTCGTGTTTTGCCATGAAGAAATCTTCAAGTAGTGGGCCTAGTGGTGAGCCCATTGCTATACCATCCTTTTGGCGATATATTTCGTTGTTGAAAGAGAACTGAACATTCAGGGTACATCTCAGTAGGAGTTCTTTAAGACGCTCGGTGGGTCTACCGATGTTTATTCCTTTGTAATGAATAAGTTCGCACATATATAGCATATTGTTTCAGTCAGTGGAACGTTTGTGAATAGTGATGCGACATCTAATTAAATCATGGTCTTGTTGGATACGTTGATGTTTTCGATTGAGTCGATAAAGATGAATGAATCTCGAACTGTGTGGCAGGAAACCTGTCTTCTGATTGGTTCTAGTAGGTCTGTTCAAAATCCTTATAACGAATCCACCTATTTCGTCAGCAATTCTAGACTTGTACATGGTATGAAGCAAGAAATCAATCAATGTGTGAGTAGAACAAAACCACTTTCAAAACAATCACTAAAATGTGCAGTAGTGTAGACCTAAGATACTTCACAGCTTCAGAAAAACTGCAATTCATTTTTGGGATCAATGTTTTTGTTCAAGTTGTTAGTATATCCCAACAATGAGAAACGAATAATGTTTAAAAGTGTCCGAACATCTTGGAGCACATTGATGTACTGCGCCTGAGCATTTTAGTCTCGAACTAGCATGCAAATACAAGTATTACAGTAAAATTGTGTGTAGTGTACTTTGCAGAAGCATTTGTACCTACTGTTATTTTCCAAGCAGAAAAAGGAACGAATTGCCAGTCAGGTATATTGAGGAATCTTTGTGAAAAATGCCAAGTTCTTTAAATTATATTCATTGTTCTATGTAAGGAAATTGACCCATGGCTGTTGACACTATGGATGATCGATAGCACGTTTCAGTCAATTCTACATCCTTTCTAATTCACGGTGAATATAATAATAATAGTATATTCTCATTTTTGTATATGAGGGACGCCAGTTTACAGGCATCATCAATTCGATAAATTACACATACGATTAGTAATTATAGTTAGTAATGATAATATAATAGGGTACATATATATTCCTACAAATATAGGACACACAAGTTGTATAGTCATGGATAAGTATTATTTAAGTTACATATTTAGATTACATAGATTACGGTTAAATAACATGGTTGCTGTCATTTTATGTTTAGTTTGTGGGAAAAATCGGATAACTGGTGATTCAATGGAACACATCAAGAAATATAGAGATATTGACTTCGCATTAACAAAAAAAACCAAGTATGCGTTGGATGGATTACATATACTTGGGGAAATAAATAAAGCTTGAAGTCAAGTCCCTCATAAAACAATAAAATGCGTCTTACAATAATATATTCCCACTTTATGCACATGAGGGACTCCAGCTGACAGGCATCATCAATATGGTAATAATGCACACATGGAGTAAACATGTTTAAAATTTTTCACTAACAGAAGATATATATACAAGGAAAGATAATGAAATATTGACCGTAAGTACACTCTGCATAAGTTAAAACAATTTATATGACATAATCCTAGGCACAATTATTGTTTGAATTTGTTGCAAAACACGCGCGTTCCTTGAATACGACGTGCTTTTTCCTCTCTAACTGGAAAATACCTATTTTGTGAATTATCCGCTTGGGAAACCTGATCTTCCTAGCCGGTGAATTAAATTCAACCGTTACTTACATATCGAATCTCTGTGTGGTAAGTCCAGCTGTCTCGAACTACTGCCAAAGCTTCAGGTGCTATTTTTGTAGCAGCATCTTCCTCACTCGTTCAGATAACCAAGACTTGTTGGTCTACCACGTGATTGCTGTGAAGTCGATCATCCAGAAAGTACTAGGTAAAGTCGAAAACCTTTTCTTTTCCTTGTCTTGTACTTTTTCAGTCTTATTCTTGTTCTTGTGGGTAGATACTGTTGCACTCTTATTCTTATACAGCATAAGTTTTAGCGATAGTTAATATGGCTGCAGAAAGTAACCTTAGAAATGGCACCAAAACACCTTACTCTGTAGTCACAAGGGCTTCGGCCAGAGAAGGCAAAAACCCAGGGACACCAACCCCAAGTCGCATACCTATCCTAAAGACTCGTGTAGGACTCGTCTGTCCTGATACTATACCTGCATTGCCACAGTCTAGTACTGAAACGGCACAGGCAATACTAGTGGGACAGGATACTACACCTGCACCAACTGAAAGCCAATGTGTGAAGTACAACAAACCTAAAAGGAAACGCTCAAGACGTCATAAGACCTCGAAGGCGTCACCAAGTAAGGGAGACGAATGCCAGGCGTGCAATATCATTGTTTCTAAAGCTGACTCAGCGTTCGAATGCAATTTTTGCAAACGGTGGGTGCACTGCCGTTGTGACAAAGAGGTACCGAAATCATACTACGAGTTTATGAGAAACAACCCGTACCCGTGGTTTTGGTACATCTATCCACTCTGTCGCCCTGGCATAGCCACACAGAGCGTGTCTGCGGATAGCAGAAACAACACGCTGCCCTTGTGTCCTGACACGGCCTTATGTAGCTCCCCACCTGCTAACATCACATTGTCAAAACTTGACACATACAGCAAGAAGGACACTCCAGTCCTACTGACTGAAAATGCCAATTTTTACAAGATGAAGATTCACAAGGTTGGACAAAAAAATCAAGGAAAGATAGAATTAGAGAAGCGCCACTTGCATCCACAAGCAAGCTTGGCAACACAATAAAGGCCGGCCAGAACACGATGAAGCCTAAAGTTGCTGATGCTGCAAAGGAATACGAGAAGCCAAATGCCAAACCTAAGTCTGAGGTTAATCGGTCTAATTCGCTCATCCTCTTTAACGTACCTGTGAGCAAGGGCAGCTTGCTTCAACTATGAGCCCTGTTTGATCAGGAACAGTGGTCCAACCTGTGCAATAAACTAGGTCTGAATATTAGTTCAGTGAAATTGTGCAGGCTGTACAGGGGTGTCCACACACCTCAAGGTAAGCCAACCCCATTACGGGTTACACTGGACTCTGCCGAAGAGGCTCTACAAGTACCATTGATGGCTCAGGTACTAGCCATCGACAAAAGCTCGAACATAGGGGTGAGACAAGACACACCATGGGCTGTCAGACAAATGGCGAGGGAGTCACCGGAACTTTTGCCTTCTACCTCTATTGTGGTACACGGTGTTCCGGAGCTGGAAACGGGCACTGCCTGTGATAAACACATGCATGACGTACAGCAGTGGAGATGGCTGTCGTCTCAGATGGCCCTTGGCGCTTCTGGAGTCATCTCCGTTTACCGACTACCTCGGCCCGCTCATCTCATACTGATTAGCTACCCAAAGCTGCTAAGTGTCACATTCAACTCCCAAGAGTAGTTGGCCATAGCACTTCAACAGTGGTATGAGATCAAGGGGAAATTGGGAGGACACATCCGATGCTGCGAAAGCAGACCTCGAACCATAAGGAGGCAGCAAACGGAGGCTTTAATACGTCCGCAAGCTTCAGTGACACTAGAGCGATGCAGTTCTGAGAATAACAGTCTGTGCCACTCAAGTGTCCTGCCTAAATCCAAGGGAAAAAACCACAACGGGCCGGTTCCATGTGAACTGGCCAACTAGACCCAGCAATAAGTCCCCTACCAGCAGGCAGCTTCACGTCAACTACCCCACAACACGCTGAGGTTGTGAGACTCACTGTCAGCTGCCTGTATAGCAATGTGAGGGGGCTGAGAGGAAAAATAGGTGAACTCCGAAATCTCCAAGCACACCTACAACTGAAAATGATCATTCTCAGCGAAACATCAGTATAGGTGATATGGTTTCGGTCAGGAGAGACAGGGATAATAAGGAAGGAGGGGGAGTCGCCATATACTTTGGTAGGCAACTTAAATGTGTGCGCGCAACGGACCCACCACTTATTGAACTCCCAGACTCCATATGGTGTCATTTCACAGCAGGCCACACCAGGCATTTACTTGGTGGCATCTACCGATCTCCCACCTGTGGGGCAGAGCACAATCGGCTACTGCTCAGCACTGTCACAGGGATACGAGACTTGGGCTATGACCAAATCACCATTGCTGGAGATTTCAATGTCCCATCACTGAAGCTTGGTTCGGCGTATGCTAAGGGAAAATTCGGCCAAAATCTACTGCAAACTATTCGAAACACGGGACTGACTGAGAACGTTGGAGACGACACTAGGTTGGGCCCTAGTAGAAAGTCTTCAAAACTAGACTACATTCTAACTAGTGACCAACTACTCTTCGAATAGGTCCAGGTCATGACTCCTCTAGGAAGTAGTGACCATGCAGTCATAAGTTTCGACTTCGTTCTCCGTGAGCATTTGCAGTGGGACGTTGCGCAACCATGTCTGTGTTACAGCAAGGCTAACTATGCTGAAATGCGGAGGCTCTTGTCCGACGCAGACTGGCCCTTAGCATGGGATGAGCTGTCTGTGGATGAACACTGGGAAGCGGTAAAAAAGATTATTCATACAGTAATCTCGGATACCGTCCTTTTAGTCACAACACAGCCCAAAAGAAAGTCATCATGGTTAAAGAGAGGCACGCAGCGTATTCTGCAAGCAAAGCGGAAGGCTTGGTTTACGTGGCGCGTATCTAAAAGCCAGATCGACCATGATGCATACCTGGAACTCAGGAACCGGTGCAATGCAAGAGTCAGGGGGGACAAAAGGTCATTCCAGGCTAACCTTGCCAAAAAACTCCCGGCAAACCCGAAGAATTTGTACCGATTCATGGCGGATAGGAAACCAACCAACCAGGGGACGTGCGCCTTAGTAGGCCGAAACGGTCAATATCTCACTAGTCTGGAGATGGCTGAAACATTTAGTTTAGCCTTCGCCAAACAGCTAAACAGCAATGTGGGTATTACCGTTACGGACCGAAATGGTGGCACGACTATTTCACAGGAGGAAGACCAAATGGTCACCCCCCAAATAAACCCTGCAATAGTACTGAGAAAGCTGCAGCGACACATACCTGGGAAGTCCCCAGGTTGTGATTACATCAGGCCATCTGTTCTGAAACAGAGCGCAGAAGCTCTCTGTTGGCCTCTATGTGACTTGTTCCAACATTCCGTGGAATCGGGGAAACTGCCAAAGGAATGGAAAAGAAGCATCCTTTCTCCTATCTTCAAGGGTGGGGTGAGGCAAAATCCCACCAGTTATAGACCAGTAGCTCTACTTTCAGTGGTATCGAAAGTACTGGAAAGTATTATTGATGATCACATCAGAGAATATCTGAATAGGTCTAAAATACTCCATGAAGCCCAACGCGGTTTCAGGAAAGGGACATCCTGCGTCACTAACTTATTATCATTTTGGGACGACTGGACATCATGCTGGGATATGAATGTTTCAGTCCATGTGATCTTTCTAGACTTTGAGAAGGCATTTGACACTGTTCACTATGACCCTCTCCTACACAAAATAAGCCAGGTAGGTTTAGGTAAACCACTTCTGTCATGGTTGAAGGACTACTTAACTGAAAGGCAATTTTGCACTAAGGTCAATCGAGTCCGATCATCTTGGCACAGCTCGTCATCAGGAGTGTCGCAGGGTTCTATCCTAGCACCACTGATGTTCTTGATTTTTATCAATGATTTACCATGCCGTCTAAGCTGCCCGACTCTTCTGTACGCTGATGACGTAAAGATATGGAGGGCGATAAGGTGTCCGGAGGACTCAGATAGATTGCAGGCAGATCTAAGGCTTCTGGAAGACTGGGCGGTAGCCAGTGGCATGACTTTCAACCTGAAAAAGTGCAAAGTAGTGAAGTTACGCACCTGTAGACTGCAGAATGCAAGTTATACCCTGTGCAATGAAAGCTTGTCCTGCTCAACGCCAGAACGCGACTTTGGTCTAGTTCTAACGGAGAAAATGGACACAAGCGTAAATTACACGGGGGACGTAGCGAGGGCATATGCGGTCATACACTTTACACATAGACAATTAGGTGCACTCACTCCTGAGCTCTTTCTAATGTTGTATAAAACATACGTCAAACCGCATCTTGAAGTGCATAACATCACTGCACCCGCACTGCTTAGAAGAGACGCCAACCTCTTGGAAAGAGTCCAATGACGGGCAACAAAAGGAGTGGTTGGTCTCCGAAATAAACCATATGACGAAAGGCTGAAGAAATTAGGCCTATTCACACTCGGTTACCGTCGGCTTAGGGGCGATTCGATTACTGCCTACAAGATAACAAATGACCAGGATCACCCAAACAAAGGTGTTCTGCCAATGAGTTGGTATAGGCTTCCTCGGGGAAATCCTAGAAGGATAGCTCATCAGAGAGCAAGGATCCGGGTGCGCTCCCACTTCTTTTCTCTGCGGATTCGCCGTCCCTGGAATTCATTACCGGCAGATGTAGCTATAGCACCATCTGTGGACGCCTTTAAGCAAAGGCTGGACAACCATGCAATGACACAAGGACTTCATCCAAATAGCCTATCCCCTTAAAATCACATACACCATTCAAAGGTAGACAATTAAACTGGTCGTTTTACTTCTTTACATTCTCTTCAGTCTTACTCTCCTGACGGCTTTAACAACACCTATTATTATTATCATTATTACTGGTAGATACATATATACCGGTTGACTGACTGTTGTTACGTTTTCTTATTCTTTTTCTGTCTGTTAGTCTGAATACCTTCACTAATTATATCCATTATTATTATCTCTTTTGTATTGACGACGATACCAAAGGACCAACTGGTGAAAGGATCAACTCCATTCACAGTAGTAACAGTCTTAACACACCTCATACTACAAACCACATATAATTAATCCCTGCACCACTCCTTTTGGAGTCAAGCAAAGCTACGGCAGTCGAGTGGCGGGACGAGCTACGCAGACGTTTACTGAAGATCAGGAACCTCTACCTCAAAGTCAAGAGGCGAGCACAAAGAAATCAAATTGGTTTGTACTAGCTCGTAAAAACGATATTGGATATTGGAACATGAGCGTAACAGCCGAGTGTTGCGTTACATTCGATCGATATGGTGGGCTAGTCACAAAAGTATAAAAATGGCTTATAAAACGTTACTCAGTTTACCGTAAACGATGTTTTAAGCAATATAAACCGCAAAAGGCTCACCACAGCAGTTAGTATCCAGTTAAACATCCAGAGAAGTAATTATAATTCAGCAACTGGTGAATTTTTTATTCTTTTCGGTCTGGAACCTGAGTAACTGCGAACCAGTGCACACAAAAATGTCGCAAGAGGCATGCAGGAGCAGAATTTTGCCATTGAATGAGTCTTTCGGATCTGAAATGCAGCTGTCAGCATATTTTCGTTACTTCATAGATATCCAGGTTTATTGGAGCTGTATAGGTAGTGATTTGGATTTGTCATCATGATCGACATATGGATGAATATTCAAATACGTACTACAACTTGTTTGCCTTTCGGATTTAGTTAATTGCATCGCGTGTTGGGTTTGATTACTCTGCGATTTTGACATATAGAGTTTACAGTTTACAATTTATTTAGGATAGTAGGCTGTATGCCTGTGTTAATCCTTTCGATTTGTTACACACAGGAGGTCCGATCTCGCCTTGAATGAATCAACGGATGGCGCTGATACGACGTGTTTCGGTAGGCAGTTCCAATGGTTCACAATCCGATGCGAAAAACAGATCACCAAACGCAGACGATTCGACCGAGGTTTTTGAATCTTTAGGTGATGTCCTCGCAATTGGTTGGTGCTAGAAGGAAGAAATAAATTAGATAAATTTGCTCCAAAATCATTTCTTAGGATACGGTATGCTAGTATTAGGTCACCCCTAAGTCATCTGTATGACAGTGGAAATAAACTCAGTCAACTTAATCTCTACCCCCCATATGAGAGGGTTGAGAAACCCTTTATTAGCTCAGTTCCTACACTTTGCATCCTTTCTAATAAGTCTATTTCGTATTTGAAACACGGGCTCGCTGCCTGGATCCCATATTCCAAATGAGGTCTGACATAAGTCTGATATAATTCACGAAATATATTAGCGTCAAAATTCGCAAAAGCTTTGAGTATGGCCCATAATATTCGAAAACCCTTAGTGGCTGCAGCTCTACAGTTTGTTGCTGTTTTCAAGTCATGCTGCACAACCACTCCCGAGTCCTTGTACTCAGTGACCACTGGGAGAGCAATGCCATTCATTGAGTAATTGTGCAAGTGACTATGAGATACGTGCATGACTACACTCTTGCTTAAGTTATCCTGCAAGGCCCAGTGCTTACACCAATCACTTAACAAGTTTAAATCTTCCTGCAAAGCAAGTTGATCACTGTCATCGTGTAAAGCCCTCCATATCTTGATGTCATCAGCAAACAGTAAGCAGGATGACTTAACTACCGATGGAATCTCATTAACATAAATCAGGAAAAGAAGTGGGCCTAGAATTGTACCCTGAGGAATGCCACTCTTAACCGATTCCCATGCTGATAAAACCCCGTTAACTCGTACTCTTTGTCTTCTGTCCTTCAGAAAGTCTTGAGTCCAGTCGGTGACCACTTTATTGATTCCCAGACTACCTAACTTTACTAGAAGACCTGAATGAGAAACCCTGTCAAACGCCTTGCTAAGGTCGATGAATATGGCATCCACCGGTATATTAGCATCAGCTGAGCTTGCACATTTTTCTCTGGCCAAAAGAAGGTTGGTCAAGCAAGAATGACCTGCTCTAAAACCATGCTGTTCCACAGCGAAAAGTTTGTTCCCTTCAATGAACTGAATGATAGCATCACGAATTATTCTTTCCAGTAGTTTAACCACATTACTGGTCAAACTAACAGGACGATAGTTCTGAACTGAGTTTCTAGATCCGGTTTTGAAGACCGGACTAATGATGACACCTTTTCAGTCTCTTGGACATTTAGACTGGTCAGAAGACATTTTGAAGATTACCGACAATGGCTCGGCTATGTTTGCAGCCAATGCTGTTAATATACGTGGGTGGAGTTCATCAGGGCCACTGGACTTACCAAGATTGAGCCTTAGAAGCCAATTTAGGACAATATCCTTTCCGATATATAAGGGTGCCATTTTCAAGTTACCTTCTGTAAAAGTTACAAGGCTGGTATCAATGTTATCAGAGAATACTTGACTAAAGTGCTTGGACAAAGTCTCAGCCTTAGTCAAGTTATCCTCAGCCATGTTTGTCTGGTCATCTTCAAGCATAAGAGGTGGGATAGCATCACTCTTACGTGTTCTTCTACTGATATATGAGAAGAGTCTTTTCGGGCAGCCTGGTGAACTTTTGACTAACTGGGTTTCGCAAGCTATCCTTGACTGGTTTTACAGTATTTCAGCCAGAACTGATGTAGCCCAGTAGAAACAAAGAGATTCCAGAACCTTTTTCTCCGTCTTAGGAGTGTTATTGGTTGTCTATTTATCCATGGTGGCCGATTTGTTGGTCTTTTAGGAACCCTCCAGGGAATGAAATCAGTGGTAACACTCTCAAGTGTATTCTTAAATCTATCCCATTCATCTTCAGTGGATGAGACAATATTGACTGACCAGTCGGCAGTTGAAGCACGCTCCTTTATATATATATATACCGTGATGTCGCCGTGATTATGGGAAGTATACATATGCTTTAAATGCATATCTTTGTTGGCTGCAACCTCCAATGAGTGTATACAACGAGAACTGTGGATTTATGTATTTCCTCACCACTGTGGATGAAATATCGCCACACTCCTTTTCGAAAGGAGACCAGTTGGTGGATTATCAATGATGTCCAAGTAACTTATATCATTCCATGTGATGTTGTGGTAAGTCTCGACCTTGTTTTCTCATATTTCATTCGTATGTTGGTTATGATTCACGCTTTGTATCAGGTAGACATAATTAGATCGACTCTTATTTGTATCGGTGTTATTTTCATGACTGCTGCTTTTTTGTCTGAAATTATAGATAAAGGCAAAAGAAACAACAGGTGTAGTCTCTAAGTTCATATATTAAATGGGCCTATAATTTCTGAAGCTCTTACATGGGAATTAGCCCTGGTATCACTTGCAAACCCACTTAGTGTGTCATTAAGAGGTTTTTCAAAGGACACCAGTGAGCTCGCTAGTCGCAATTCCTCAGGTAGTTTGTTCCATATTTGGGCATACCTAATCATGAAAAACTTTTGCCTGATGGCTGTTTTACATTGTTCTGTAGCCGCCGTACCTTGAGTGTGTCTAAGGTTATATCCAGTGTCTTCTGAAAACCGAGTACAATTAGTAGGGGTATACACTATGTGGTTAAGTAGTTTATAGAAGAGTACCAGATTTAGTCGCAGTCATCTTAACCATAATGTTTCTAGTCCTAGAATTTCACATCTGGTAGAGTAGTTTGTACCGTTTTCGGTTCCGAGTACTTTTAGCGTGAAGTACCTGTGTACTCCTTCTACCTTTAGTTTGTCTTCTATGCGTATACTCCTAAATATGAATGAACAATAGTCTAGGAGTGGGCGCACACGAACCTTGTACAGTAGTATTCTGGATTCACTTCTGTAGAAGTTCCTGAGTGGGAAACCAATAAGCCTGCGTGATTTCGATACTTGTTTCGAGATATGTTCAGAAAATGATAGATTGTGTGAATATATCAGTCCTAGGTCTAGCACATATTTGAGTCTGGGGATTTTGTGGCCCTGAATTGCTAGGTCGAGTTCTAGGTTGGGACAGCCTACGCAGAGCCAGCCACACTTTTCGACATTAAATTCAAGTCTCCAGGTGTCACACCATATATCCATTTTTGTTAATTCTTCATGTATGGAGTTCATAGTTGTACCGATATCTGTGTTTGTGCAGGTATATGTCACCTTTAAGTCATCTGCATACAGTATTGGCTTGCCTATACTAAAGCACTCACATATACTGTTTATGTATATAATGAAAAGAAGGGGTCCCAATACACTCCCCTGGATGGCACCGCTGCTAATCGGCCTAGGCCTGGAGGTCATCGAGCCAATTTTTGTTGTCTGATTTCTGTCACTGAGAAAGGATTTTATCTAGTTGTGGAGGTGGTTGCATATATGGGACTCTGTCAAAGGCTTTCCTGATATCGAAATAGAGGATAATTACTAGTCTTCGCCTATCTCTTCTATAGGTGACTTCGTTGAAAAAGTCTATATGGCAAGTGACGCAAGATCTTTTCTTAAAGAATCCGTATTGTGACTAGTTGATGAGTTTTTGTCGTAGAAAGTAGTTTGACATTTGGTCTTTAATTACTTTCTCCATGATCTGTGATATGACAGGTGTTATATTGATAGGCCTATAATTGCATGCACTAGTTTTGGCCCCTCCTTTATGCTTAGGTAGTATATACGTGTTTTTCCAAGTTTCAGGGTAGGTCCCAGTCACTAGTGAGAGGGTAAATATTCTAAGTAATAGTACTATAATATCCGAGGCACCGTTTTTGTATATGATATATGGTATATCATCTATCCCACAACTACCGTTAGCTTTTGATGTCTTTACCGCTGATGCTATATTTTGTATATTAAAGTTGATTTCACTTAACTCGTAGTTATTTTTGCAGGTTATTTCGAGGATTGGAGACGGATGCGCTTTGGTGTTATTGGAGAACCATTGGTTTAGGAGTTCACAAATAGTCTGGGGATCATCGTAAATTATACCTTCATACTCCAAGTGGCCAACATTATTTTCTTTACCCTTGTTTAGTCGTTTTTGCAGGATCTTCCAGAGTTCCTGAGTTTTAGAGGTGCCCTCTAGGGCTTTATTTTCCTCGAGTTATGCCTTCATTTTATGTCGCTCCTCAAGATTTTTAAATGTTTCATGTATCTGGTGTAATGCTCTAAATTCTTTATATAAATAAAATTTCCTTTTCAGTTTCCTTAGTTTCAATCGCGTTTTGCGTTCTATGAATAGAGTTGGTGTCTTTAAGGCAGATATTAGGGGTGCGATTGTATCCCTTACCGAACTAACCGTCTTGTAGAAGGTATCAAGTGTTACTTCTAAGTTATCATTGGTAAAGTATTCATCCCAGTCAGAGCTTCTCAAGAGCGTTGGTAGCAATTCCCAGTCAGCATTTCTATAGTCCCTATATTGATAGTGAACCGGTGAATTTTAAGGTGTGTGTTTAATTGTTAGTTGAAGAGGAAGGGTGCAGTACAGTATGTTGTGATCACTGTTGCCGAGTTTATCCCCCACCTCTATCGAGATCGGCTTTATTTTGTGGCAGAGGACTAAGTCGAGAATATTGTTATGTCGTGTTGGGAGGCGTACGCACTGCTTCCATCCTCCTACATCTATAGCTTCAAGGAGCTTGTCATAGATCCTAGGTCCATTGCAGGTATCCCAGTTCACTCCGGGGAAGCTAAAATCGCCACAAATTATTTTGTAGTCGAATTCCAGAGTAGGTGTATGCTCTAGTATTTCTGCGATAACCGTATCAGTCGTTTAAGGGCTGCTGGGGGCTCTGTATATACATCCCACTAGAATTTTATTTTCATTCGTGTGGATGCCTATCCACTTAGATTCTGGGAGTTTGTCGATAATTAGGTTTGTAAAAGTATTGGGGTCAGTGGATTTAGAAGCATATATTATTGACGCGGTACGTCCAACGTTTGCGTTACATTTTTGCGTGATTCGTTACATAAAATTTATCTTGTTGTAATACTTGCACAAGTACTCTACTACCTCTATACCTATAACTATTAACTCTCATAGCAAATAGTTATGGTTAACCAAAGTAAACAGCAACGAACTCAATCCCCTGTAAATCTGATGATTGATTTTAAGACGCTGATTGCTACATCAAGCAACACACTTCCTACAATTGGTTATAGTAAGCCACATAACCCACTTGTATGTCGTAAGCGTCGAGCTGAATCTGAGGATAAAACTGTACTTACTTAGTGAGGCGAAAATGCCCAACTCCAAGACTAAGTGCTACAGGCTGAAGAAGAGTCAACATGACAAGTGTTGTCCTATTCGTTTTCAGTTCGAAACACCGGCTGAGGCCAGAAAATTTACCCACTCCCAACACACCCTATCGCAAGCGAGAAATTACAAACTAATAAAGGTTGTGGTGGACAAGACCGTCATAGAAAAGCGCGTATATAATTATCACACTGAGTCTAATTGTGGAATAAACAATAGGACATTGCAAGCAGCAATTATACCCAACCCTTTGAGAGACACCGTAGAGTCTACCGCACCACCCCTCTCAAACCACACAGAATTATCTTCTCAGAGAGCGACACCAACCGAAAGGCCACAAGATTGTAATCAAATAACCAATAAAACTATACCACCTATCACTGTAGATATAGACATGTCACTAAAAATCCAGGAAAAAAGTCAACATCCCCTGAATGTCGACCATGTCCTCTCCTAGCCATAAGTCCATTGGTAAAAAAAGAAGAATATGACCCCAAATCATGCCAACAACAACAATGGCAGTATAAGTAAGCCCAGATTCCCCACGGTCAATAGTATTGGCACCCACAACGTGCGAAATAGCACCATGGCCTACACTGATAACCAACGCCAAAACAATGCCACCCTCGAGAGTACAAGTGACAAGAATCAGAGCTCGACCACCAACAACTCAGGGCATTCACAGTATAGCAGACAAATAAATTTTAATCGGATTTACGGTACAAGTCTGCTGGAAACTAAACCACAAAGCAGTACACACGAAACCCTTAAAAGGGCACAACTAGTACCTACCAATAGGTGGAATAATAGACCATGGTCTTCACAAGGTCCCAATCATTTTTTATCCCCTGCGTCCCTGTCAGCGTTGAGAAAACAGCTGGTAGGGATGCTAACACTCCTAAACCGCTAGTGCTGGCGCCCCCTTTGCATGAATATAGGAACCATCTAGTTCACCCGCATCCATGCACAAATTTAGGTCAAATAAAGATCTCTGCCCACGTTTCAAGCTTAACTAAAGATAAAAATGCCTTAGCCTATAGCACATCCAATACTCCAACGCTTAAGTCTTCACCGAAAACAGCACACACCAACTCGATAGACATAGATGAACATGATATTGAAACTCCTCTTAACATATGGTCATCATGTCAAACAGTACTACTGGGTGCTGAACCATATTCGGGGTTGATTGACGAACTTAAATACATCAATTGCTATTTCAAATCTCATCTTTACCTAATCCTCATAAATGCTAGATCTGTTTTAAATAAACTACCGATGCTCAGAGCACTCACAGTAATATACAAACCCCCTATAATTGTCATCACGGAATCCTGGTGTAAGTCGAACATACTGGATGAAGAGATAAGTTTAGATAACTATACACACTTTCGATGTGACAGGGAAGGTGGTAAGGGAAGGGGTTGTCTCATGTACTTTCTGAATACACTTACTGTATCACAGCTAGAAAGTAGTACACTTAACATGCCTGAGACTTTATGGGTTAACTTACACTTAAATAACGCAGTAGTATTAAGTGGATGCACCTACAGAGCACCTGGCACCTTTAGTAATTACGAGACCCATCTTATTAATACTCTAGAACAATTATCCACCCTACACTACGATCATAACATCATATGTGGGGACTTTAACTTACCAGAAATCAACTAAGATATACCCACAGACCCAACTAAATCTGATAAGTTTTTAGGCACACTGGATATACTTGGCTGGAAACAGACTGTCACAACCCCAACAAGAGGTAATAACGTACTAGACTTAATCTTCTGATACAATATAAGTCCTCTTTCTACCCTAGTAGGTTCTGAGTTTCCAAGGTGTGACCACAAAACAGTGCTGTGTGCACTGCCACTTCCGTCAAGTAGCAATGCATCCCATACCCCTACTTCACAACAAATAACTTACAGGAACTACAGTAAGGCAGACTGGACTCTAGTAAAATCAATGCTAAGATCCTCAGAATGGAGTGAGTACTTCTATACTGATAGCCTCTCAAAAGCACTAGACATCTTTTACTATAACTCCAACACATGCTTAGATGCTGTCATCCCATTTCAAGCACTAAAGTTTTCCCCACATAGAAAGTCATTCATAAAGCCGAAGATCGTAGGAAACTGAAAAGACTGTCAACAAATTACTTCAGGCGACACGACTTTAGCACACTTGGTTTAATGCTTAACACACTTAGTTCCATCTCACAATCTCGAAATTTCCGTATGAGAAACGAAGAACGCATCGCAGTAGCCAGTCCTGCTAGTGTATGCACTCACGAAAATCTTAAAGAAGCGAATGAATCGCAAAAATTACAGCATTTCCCTCCTCATAGACAAAGGTAGGCTATGCACTAATTCTGCAGACATGTGTGAATTATTTAACTCAACTTTTGCAGGTAACTACCTTAAGCCAACAGTCCAGTTACTCAATATACACCCTGTTACTAATGTGGCACAAACTCCATCTCCACACACACCAAACCTAATTAGTACTGTTGAATTTAACTATACTAACATTAAACAAACTATAAGAACCCTAAAATGCTCAAAAGGTTTCGGTACTGACGGCATATCATCCTGTTTTTATAAATATGGTGGCCCTGACATTCCCTTACTACTGCCTAAAATATTCAAAATGTCCTTAGAAACCCAAACTTACCCTGATATGCGGAAAACAACGTTTATTATGCCTAAACACAAATAAATAAAACTTGGCGGCCTGCTTAAAACTTGGGCTACCAAATTTTTCCGTCACTTATATTGCATCTGATTTATTGGATTTATTTTGTTTTAATTATTCAATTATGTGTCCACAACGTGTTACTTACTCTCGCGATTATTTAAAATGTTTTCAACCGGATAATTTACGAGTATATAATAACCTTAAGAAAAAGCACCATGGTGGGTGGCAAAGATCCTTAAAGTGTACTCCAATGCATCAGATGACTGTTCCTGTGATTATGAGCACTAATTGCAGGTCATTATCGAACAAGATTAATCACTTGGATTCTCAGATGTCCCCTCTTTATATGGTATAACTGTAGATGACTTATATTCTCTCTTATTTATGTTATTATTACTAGTTTCACAATTCTTTTTATTTTTCTTTTGGCGTTTTTCAATCTTCCTAATGAATTTTAGAGGATAGTTATTTAGAACCAATGCCTCTTCTTTCTGTTTTATTTCATCCTTTAGGCCTTTTTTGTGCTACTTAGTGCCATTGCTCGGTTTGTTAAACACCTAACTAAGCCTGCCTTAACAGTTAAAGGATGAGATGAATTAAAGTCTAAATATCTATTAGAATGCGTCGGTTTTCTATAAACACTAGTGTGTAGTTTGCCTTCTTTTATTCGTTTTATTTTACAATCTAACATAGCTAATTCTCCTTGCTCATTTTCGGTTTCAAATGTGAATTTTATTCCCTCCACTAGTGAGTTTATGTGTGTCAAGAAGCTAGAGATATGTTCTGTTTTTAACACTGTGAAAGTGTCATCCACATATCTCCACCATATTTTTGGAGTAGGATTGAAAGTATTAAGTGCCATATTTTCCCAGCTATCGATAAATATATCTACCACGATAGGGGATATTGGTGATCCCATTGCTACACCTTCAGTTTGCCTATATATTTTGCCTTGGAATTTAAATATAGTAGGTGTGAGGCATAGCTGAATCCTTAAAATAATTTCTTCAATGGACAGCTTTGTCCTATGATTGAGTTCAGGATCCGCAGTTAGTTCTTTTTTAACTGCTTCTAAGGCCATATTGACTGGTATATTAGTATAAAGACTGGTTATATCAAAACTAACCATTGTTTCATCACTATCTAGTTGTATGTCATTTAGTTTATTTTTCATCTCATATGAATTAGTTAGTCTAGAATTTGAACGATTTCTAACGGGGCATAATATTAGAGCTAAATGTTTTGATAATTCATATGTAGGGGTATTTCTAAAATCTGCTATTGGTCTTATGGGATAACCTGGCTTATGTATTTTAATAGTACCATCCATCCTACTAGCATTATTAGTTTTAGGCATTAAATTAAACCATTTTGACTCACCCAGTGACGGCTTCATTCTGCGTACTAATTCCGCCGTGGACTTTTTAACCTTATTCATTATTGTGTCTACGGGCTTCTTGATTTCCTCATATGGACCCACTTCAATATGTTCAGTGACTTTCTCGATGTAGTCAGATTTACTCAAAACTACGGTGGCGTTTCCTTTGTCAGCTTTTGCGATGACAATATTTCTATCCTGTTTTAGATTAAATAAAGCTTCTCTTTCCGATTTTGTCAAGTTTGATTTTGCCTTCTTTTGATTTTTTAGGGTTAATGCACATTGTGCTCTAACCTCTTCTGCTGTTGTCTTATCTATTGAACCTAGTGCCACTTCTATGTTTGGAATGACATCCTCTGAATTTAGTTTATTAATTGTTACGTTGAAATTTAGTCCTTTCTCTAGTACTTTTATCTCACAGGAGCTTAATTCCCTTGAATTTAGGAAGTCGTGTGATTACCTTGATATGATTATGAGCAATAAATTGTGCCCGAAACGTCATCAGTAAAGATTACTGTATAACACTGTGAGACTATCAAAATAAAATTTACCCATAATGGAATAAAACCAAAGGATCGTATGAAACTGAAGAAACTCTCAACAAGTTGCTTCAAACACCACGACTTAAGCACACTTGGTTTAATGCTTAACACACTTAGTTCCATCTCACAATCTCGAAATTTCCGTATGAGAAACGAAGAACGCATCGCAGTAGCCAGTCCTGCTAGTGTATGCACTCACGAAAATCTTAAAGAAGCGAATGAATCGCAAAAATTACAGCATTTCCCTCCTCATAGACAAAGGTAGGCTATGCACTAATTCTGCAGACATGTGTGAATTATTTAACTCAACTTTTGCAGGTAACTACCTTAAGCCAACAGTCCAGTTACTCAATATACACCCTGTTACTAATGTGGCACAAACTCCATCTCCACACACACCAAACCTAATTAGTACTGTTGAATTTAACTATACTAACATTAAACAAACTATAAGAACCCTAAAATGCTCAAAAGGTTTCGGTACTGACGGCATATCATCCTGTTTTTATAAATATGGTGGCCCTGACATTCCCTTACTACTGCCTAAAATATTCACAATGTCCTTAGAAACCCAAACTTACCCTGATGTGTGTAAAACAACGTTTATTATGCCTAAACACAAATCTGGCTCGAAAACAGACGTCAGTAAATACAGGCCAATTAATATCACACCTATAGCATCTAGAATTATGGAGAGACTAGTTAAAGAAAACCTAATGAAGCATATGCTTAGTTGAAATATTATAAGTCCGAACCAACATGGATTCCTAAAATAAAGATCTTGTTTAACATGCCACTTAGACTTCTTTAACTTTGTGACCAGCAGTCGTGACAGACGACAACTAGTACTTGTCATCTACTTTGACATCTCAAAGGCATTTGACCGTGTCGACCATTTACTACTAATACATAAGCTGGAATCCTTAGGAATACGTGACCCACTATTAGGATGGCTTAAATCATTCCTTAACAATAGGTCCCAAATAGTTAAACTCGGATCTATAACTTCGAAACCTAGCCCAATCACTTCTGGTGTAGTACCAGGTAGTGTCATTGGACCCCTTCTATTTACTCTATACATTAACGACATATGCGCTTGCTTCTCTCATGGGAAACCATTCATCTTTGCAGATGACCTAAAAGTAGCTTGTACATTCCAATCTGATGACCCAGGGTACTTCGAGAATGTTGTACAAAAAGAACTAGATAAAGTGACTGCTTGGTCGTCTTTATGGAACCTCCAATTTAACCTTAAAAAATGTGGCTGGATCTGCTTCGGTGCATCCTCAATCGACATGAAGTTGACGCTTCAATCGGCTAACCTAACAAAACTCCAAAGTGTCGTTGACCTAGGTCTGAGGTACTCGAGTAACCTAACATTTTCTGAGCAAGTGGCATCACAGACTCAGAAGTCGAGGATGCTCTTAGGATGCATACTCAGGAACTTTCACGACAATGAAGCAAAGCTCATTCTGTACAAAACCTGTGTGAGGCCACTACTAGAATACTGTCCATTTATAATTAGCAGCACTCACACACGTGAAAAGCTAAGAATGGAAAGTATCCAACGATATTTTACCTCGAAACTACTTGGCTACGAATGTAAGAAAGACTACATCTCACGGTGCATGATTCTACAACTTGACTCACTCTGGACAAGACGACTAATTATAAACCTAGTATTCTTCTATAAGGTCCTACACAAAATATCACTCTCAGACAGTAAGGACATACAGTTCGCACAAGAAGGCTCTTACGATCTGCGTAACCAAACTTGCACAGTGACAATAGAAGCCTTTAAGTCAACACTCCGCGAAAACTTCTTCACAGTCATGTATTCTAAAATATGGAACAGTCTGTCGCTAGATGTCAGGAACTGCAATACAGTTTTAAGTTTCAAACGCCCTCTGTACACACTATTTCACTCCACTGACTATATAAGTAAATTGTTTATTCCTAGAACGAATCAACTATTAGTCTTCTACAGTACCTAAACACGCTTAAATACCCTTACTTCTCTAAGGACTATAAACAAACTAGTAGCATAAATGCATAAAAAGACTTAGTAGAAATAAATATGTATGTTTACTAAATTACAATGTACAGCAAATATAAACATATATGTTCGACTCCACATACTTTTTCTTCGCCCATTGGTACATTTCTGTTGTATTTACTTTGTAGTACAAGTTGCATTGATCTACATTCCGACTGAAGCTGAGAAACAATTGAAGTCACTTACTCATATATCATCCACAATATAAGTCCCCTTTCTACCCTAGTAGGTTCTGAGTTTTCAGGGAGTGACCACAAAACAGTGCTGTGTGCACTGCCACTTCCGTCAAGTAGCAATGCATCCCATACCCCCACTTCACAACAAATAACTTACAGGAACTACAGTAAGGCAGACTGGACTCTAGTAAAATCAATGCTAAGATCCTCAGAATGGAGTGAGTACTTCTATACTGATAGCCTCTCAAAAGCACTAGACATCTTTTACTATAACTCCAACACATGCTTAGATGCTGTCATCCCATTTCAAACACTAAAGTTTTCCCCACATAGAAAGTCATTCATAAAGCCGAAGATCGTAGGAAACTGAAAAGACTGTCAACAAGTTACTTCAGGCGACACGACTTTAGTACACTAGGGTCAATACTTAGTACTCTTGGCTCCATCTCGCAAGCTCATAACTTGCGTATGAGAAATGAAGAATGCACGGCACTAGCCAGCACCACCAGAGTAGGTGCTCTCACAGAAATACTAAAGAAACGAATGAATCGCCAAAGCCATAAAATTTCTCTCCTTATAAACAAGGGCAAACTATACAGCAAACATGCAGACATGTGTGAACTGTTTAATGAGACGTTTGCAGCTAACTACCTTAAGCCTACAAGTCCACTTCTCGGTTTACAATCTACAGTAGAACTCCCTTCATCTTCAACGCTGAAACAAATCACTACAGTTCATTTCACTTACTCTAATATTAACCAAGCCGTTAATACTCTTAAAAACTCTAGTAGTGCCGGTTTTGACGGTATACCATCGTATCTTTATAAACACGGTGGTTCTGACATTTCCGTTTTATTACTTAAGATTTTTACAATGTCCCTAGAAAGCCAAACCTATCCAGATAAATGGAGAACGACATTTATAGTATCTAAACACAAATCCGGATCAAAAACTGAAGTCAACAACTATAGGCCAATCAATATTACACCCATAGTATCTAGAATCATTGAACGAATAGTTAAAGATGATATCCTCAAACATATGCTCAGCTGCAATATTCTAAGTCCCAACCAACATGGATTCCTAAAATCCAGATCATGCATGACATGTCACGTTGACTTCTTTAACTACATAACTAGCAGCCGCGACAAACAACAACTAGTACTTGTTATCTACTTCGACATATCCAAAGTCTTTGACCGCGTTGACCACTTGCTTCTAATAAATAAGCTAAACTCCTTAGGAATAAGTAACCCATTATTAGGATGGATTGAATCATTCCTTAACAATAGGTCCCAACTAGTTAGACTGGGTTCTGTAAACTCTAAACCTAGTCCAGTCACTTCTGGAGTAGTTCAAGGTAGCGTCTTAGGCCCCCTCCTATTCACTCTATATGTCAACGACATATGCAGCTGTTTCTCACTAGGCAAACCATTCATCTTTGCAGATGATCTTAAAGTAGCTTACACATTCCACTGTGATGACTTAGGGTACTTTCAGAAAGCTGTTCAGGAAGAACTAGATCGAGTAACTGCATGGTCCTCCACATGGAACCTAAAATTCAACCTGAAAAAATGTGGTTGGATCTGTTTCGGTGCACCCTCAATAAATATCAAACTGGTACTTGAATCCATTGACTTGTCTAAACTCCAAAGTGTTGTTGACCTAGGACTCAGGTACTCTAGTGACTTGACATTTTCCGAGCAAGTGGCGACACAGACGCGTAAATCGAGGATGCTTCTAGGATGCATACTCAGGAATTTCCACAACTACGAGGCGAAACTATTATTATATAAAACTTGTGTCAGACCACTACTTGAATATTGTCCATTTATTCTCAGCAGCACTCGCGTAAGTGACAAACTTCAAATAGAAAGTGTCCAACGATACTTCACGTCCAAACTACTAGGATTTGACTGCGAAAAAGACTACACATCAAGGTGTATAACTCTAGGTATCGACCCACTCTGGATGAGACGGCTGAGCATTAACCTAACATTCTTCTTTAAAATATTGCATAAAATATCATTCTCAGACAGCAAAGAGATACAGTTCTCACCGGAAGGCTCTTACAACCTTCGTAACCAAACGTGCAAGGTATCTAGGAAAAACTGTAAAACAGCACTCCGTGCAAACTTCTTCATAGTCATGTACTCTAAGATCTGGAACAGTTTACCCCTAGAAATAAGGACCTGTCACTCTATCATAACCTTCAAACGCTTGCTATATAAACTGCTTCATCCCAATGACTATGCCAATCACACCGCACCACTTATTTCCAAAACGCATGAGCTATTAGCACACTATAACGCCTAGACTCATTACTAAATATTACGACACTAAATAAACTCTAAGACTTCGCAAAATTACATTAAAAACAACAAGATTATGGGTAGTGTTTACTATACAATGATATACATTTATAAACATTTATATGTACATAAAATAATAAAGTTCTTTTCATATTTACATACTTTATCTCCCTGCTGAGCGTAAACTTCTATATACCTCCTGGTTGAGGTCAAACAACCCAACATCCAAACTGAAATGACCATTTATGTAAATTCAAACTCAAATTCCATGAACGATCCGATGCAACCACTTGAAAACGCTGGCTAACATTCTGTACAAGGATTATTCTTGATCTGATATAAAGAAACAACTGGTTTTCAAGTAGTTTTCAATGTATTACTCAACTTACATGTACAGTCTGCCATGCTGACGCAAATGGCGCAAATGGATAGTTCTAGAATTGACCCCATTTGATGCAGTAAAACAATCTAACATTGCCTTATCTAACTTTCGTATCAAAGATCAAATTTCTTTCCTATTATAAAACTACGATAAGACTGCTGACAAAAATGGGATAAATACAACATTGAATCAAAATAATACATCAATAAACTTTATCTCACGGATGCTGTTCACAACAAAGTTTTATAGGAGAATTGACTTCAAGCTTTATTTTTCCCAGATATTTGTATTACATTCATCTGAAGTCTGGGTTTTTTGTTAATGCGAAGACAATATTTCTATATCTCTTTATGTGTTACACAGACAGACTATTTTGCAGACTGTTCTGACTGATTCTAATGTTAGTTTGAACAAACAAACTGTAATTTATATAATAACTTATCCATGCCTGTACAATTGGTATGTTCCTGCATAAACAGGAATAAATATATATATATATCCCTCAAGGTTTGGCTAGTAATGGCTCAGCATCCTTGATGAAATCCACTGTCACCATAACAAAACGCTGTACAGCATCTTATACAAGCACTGTCAACGATCTAAAATGGTTTTTATATAGCATTCACCGTGTTTACCAACCTACTCGTACGGAACAACCATGCAGTGACAAATAGCGGGCTACGGGTGACTTGAGTGCAGTAAAACAAATCTACTTGATAATGACCAATATTAAACTGCATTCAGTTGAATTCACATCTCGTATTACTTGCAATAAAAATGGTGTCAAAATCATGAAAATAAATCACTCATTTTAAATTAATACCCAATTTGAACATAAAACAAGATACGATGCCGCACAGAACAACGTTATATGGAGGAATTGACTTCAAGCTTTATTTTTTCCCAAATATTTGCAATTAATCCGACACATAGTTGGGTTTTTTTGTTAATGCGAAGACAAAACTTTTTGATGTGCTCCAATGAACGACTAGCCATCAGAATGTGCTCACTAACTGATGTCAGAGAGGAGAGCAACCATGTAATTTCACTATAAATCAAATTCATGTAATTTAAATAATACTTATCCATGCCTGTACAACTGGTGTGTCCTATATTGATAGGAAATATATATACAGCCTAGGTAGTCTGGGAATCAATAAAGTTGTTGCCGACTGGATTCAAGACTTTCTAAAGGACAGAAGACAAAGATTACGAGTTAACGGGGTTTTATCAACATGGGAATCGGTTAAGAGTGGCGTTCCTCAGGTTACAATTCTAGGCCCACTTCTTTTCCTGATTTATGTTAATGAGATTCCATCGGTAGTTAAGTCATCCTGCTTACTGTTTGCTGATGACATCAAGATATGGAGGGCTTTACACGATGACAGTGATCAACTTGCTTTGCAGGAAGATTTAAACTTGTTAAGTGATTGGTGTAAGCACTGGGCCTTGCAGGATAACTTAAGCAAGAGTGTAGTCATGCACGTATCTCATAGTCACTTGCACAATTACTCAATGAATGGCATTGCTCTCCCAGTGGTCACTGAGTACAAGGACTTGGGAGTGATTGTGCAGCATGACTTGAAAACAGCAACAAACTGTAGAGCTGCATCCACTAAGGGTTTTCGAATATTATGGGCCATACGCAAGGCTTTTGCGAATTTCGACGCTAATATATTTCGTATATTATATCCGACTTATATCAGACCTCATTTGGAATATGGAATCCAGGTAGCGCGCCCGTGTTTCAAATACGAAATAGACTTATTAGAAAGGGTGCAAAGAGTGGGAACTAAGCTAATAAAGGGTTTCTCAACCCTCTCATATGAGGAGAGGTTAAGTCGACTGAGTTTATTTCCACTGTCATAAAGACGACTTAGGGGTGACCTAATACTAGTGTAACAACAGAAGACAAGGGCCAGGCAACAGATCGTTTTTTACGAAAAATCAACACGTATTTATAGATTTTTATGTACATTATTGTAGGTCAATTTTAGTAGAAAATACAGTCTGTTGATTGGTTGTTTCTCACACAAGGTTAACCTCGCATCTCTTGTGGCTGTGTCAGTTCATCTTTATGTTAACTGTAACCGCCTGTCCACCTTGACCTTTGACCTCAATTACTGTCAACCAATTTGGCCAGCAACCATCTCTCACCACAACATGACTAATATTTGATACATAAACATTGACCTCAATTACTGTCCACCACTTGGCTAGTAGACAGCTCCCACCACACTCGTCCCCCCGTCAAATAGTTTGGACTGAAGTCGGCTCGGTCTTCTCGGTTTTTGGGACTTTGCTCTGTTCTCTTGCTGTCTGGAATCTCGGCGCTTGCTGATGTCCACTTGTTTACCGTTGTCTACCATTGCGATTGTGTCTGCGTAACCCCATCTCAACGTGACCATATATGGTCCTTCCCACTTTGGAAACTGTTTGCCTGACCCTGTCGCACATTCGTAGGTATTTCGCCTCACACTTCCATATGCTGCTTTCTCCCGACCTCCCAGCAGCGTCCCAAGTAGCAGCCTCATCGCTGACAGATCTTGAACGCCACTCAACTGCGAAGAAGCCTCGAAGTCCTGCCCGAAGATCCATATGTCTCCATCAAACACCGCAGGGCATAGGCTTTCCATTTGTCGGTAGGCAGCGACACCAATATCCGGTAACACATTCTCTTCTCCTGGAACATGAGAGATTGTGAAATCATACTCTTGCAGGCGCAGTATCCATCGTGACAACTTCCTACGTGGGTCTCTGGCGGTTCTCAGCCACTGCAACGGCTTATGATCAGTCTCTACGTGGACGCGTTGACCCAGTAAATAGGGTCTCCATTTGTCTAGCGTCCACAAAATCGCCAAACTCTCCTTCTCAATTGTTGAATACTTCTGTTCTGTGTGCGTTAAAACACGGCTGGCGTACTCGACGACTCCGTCACCCTGTCTGAGTAATGCCCCTATTCCGTAATCGCTAGTGTCGGTAGACACTATGAACGGCTCCCTCGGTACCGTTAGACCCAGTGTCATTCTCTGGTGATCCATCAGCTGTTTGACGTGGTCAAATACTCTCTGCGAGTCTTCGGACCAGACAAACTTCGACTCGCCCAAAAGCCGGTATAGCGGGGCCCCTACTTTGTTGAAGCTTTTCACGAATCGACTGTAGAACGCCGCTCTCCCCCAAAACTGTCTCAATTTACTTTCCGAATTCGGGGGCTCAATGGACTTGATCGTTAGGATTTTTTCCGTCAGCGGTGTTATCTCGCCATTTCCCACCTTATGATCCAAAAGCGTAACATTCTTCTTAGCAATCTGAGATTTCTCCTTGTTGATACGTAGACCAAAATCTCCGATGCGTTTTAGAACTGCCTCTACATGCTCTACGTGGTCAGTCTCGCTCGTACTGTATATCTTTCGGTCATCTCCATAAACTTCGACGTTCCTCAAATTCTTAAGTAGCAACGTCATTAATCGTCTAAATGTAAACGGAGCACCTGCCAATCCAAAAGGTATGCGTTTGAACCGATACTGTTTTTGTCCCACAAAGAACGCCGTCTTATCTGTATCTCCTCGTTCCATAGGCAGTTGCCAGTACCCCGATCGCAGATCTAAGACTGTGAACAGCTTCGCACTTTGTAGGTGATCTAAAGTTTCTGCTATTGTTGGCATTGCATACGGTCTCAGCTCTGTTATACTGTTCAGTTGTCTGAAATCAACACAAAATCTGTATTTTCCGTTGCTTTTCTTCACCGATAGCACTGGAGAACTATATGGGCTATCAGCTTCTGCAATAATGTCATCCCTCAACATCTCTTCAACCTGTCTTGCAACCTCGCTTTCTAAATGATACGGGACTCTTTGAGTAACAAATGGTCTCCCTTTCCCGCTTATCACTGGAATTTCATGCCTCACTTTATGACAGTAGCCGTACGAATCTCCCTCTCCAGTGAAAAGATGGTCGTATTTGCTGGGAAACTTTTCTATACTTCGGACTTCCGATGCCGCAATCCCTACTATCTCACTATTCTCGTGCGTGCTAAAACACCCGTACTTCGTAACGATAACCCTTTTCTTCATGTTAATCACTGCATCCGATTCTCGCAAAATGTCGGACCCAAGAATTGTTCGGCGCGATTCAGGTATAACCAGGAATGGGAACGTCACGCAATCCTGCGTCGGTGGAACAGTGGTTAGGACTCTCGCCGACCATGCACATGGCCCGGGGTTCGATCCCCTGCCGGCGCACACCCGATATCTATGGTCGGCCTGAATTTGGGCTACCGATATCCATGCTGAAAATTCCACACTTGTACTGAAAATACGGTGTGGAATCAAGCTGTATATCAAAAAAATTCTTACACTGCAGTCTGAAACTCCAGCGATTCTTAACACGTGACCGCCCACTGTCTGCACTGTCAACGAACACGGTCTTATACTCTCATAAAGACTCCTATCTACGAGTGAGACTGCTGCCCTTGTGTCCATTAAACACACCAATTCGCGATCATTTACCCGTAACTTCGAATACATTGCCCCCTTCTCCATCGCCCCTATTACCCCAAGTCTGGAAACACAGAAAAAAGACACAATATATCTTTTAAAAATTCCTCTTCGTCGTCTCTCCGGGCAGCGGTTTCTCCAGTGCCTCAGTTTGCCACATACGAAACACCGGTCTCTCCACACGCTCAGTCTCAGCGCGGCTACTTCACTTTGCAACTCTACGACACTTTTCACACACTGCTCAGATTTTGGCAGCTCTACCGCTGCAACCGTCTTGCTTAACAGTTGTCTCGTCACCTTCACAAGGTCTTCGATGTCCAGTGGCTGTATGGCGTTAACCAGATGTAGCTGTTGGGATATATGTTCTGGAACACTCTCCATAAAATGGGACGCCAAAATTTGTGCCTCAGAATCCTCGTCCAGTGTTGGTAGAGCGCGACGAAGTAGGCTTGTCAAGGTCAGCGCCAATACGAGAGGATCACCGTCAACTCCCAGCTTCATGGTGCGGAACTGCTGCATTGCCCGCTCTCCCTCCATCGAGCTGTCAAACTCCTGCTTCAAGCGTTCAATCATTGACTTCCAAGTTGCTTGCCACTTTGTTTGCATTGCACTATCATATGCTGCCTTCGCCTAGCCTCTAAGTAGCATTCAAGTAACAGCGTACTCGCTGATGGCTCTTGCACGCCAGTCAACACTGCAATAGCTTTGAAGTCCCTCAAGAAGATCCATTAGTATCCTTCCTCAAACACTGCAGACCATAGGACTTTCAATTCGTGACAGGCAGCGAAACAGAATGTAAAAACAGAAGACAAGAGCCAGGCAATAGACAGTTATTTAGGAAAAATCAAAACATATTTATAGATTTTAATGCACATTATTGGAGATTATTGTTAGTGGAAAATAGATTTTGATTCGTTGTTTCTAAATGAAATTAAATATATCATCTCTTTGATACTGTTTCTTGAATGTTACATCATGATTATGTTAAATGTGTCCGCCTACGGAACGTCTGGTTTGGTCGGCTTTGAATCAGATATCCTTCATATATTCTTAAGACAAATAATATGAAAGTAAATATGGAAGAAAAAATTGTCCAGTAGAAATCTCTCAACAAAATATGAACTCCTACCCAAGGAAATTGAGGTAGTTGGGCATCACGTCGATGACGAATCATTATTCAGGAAAAGACCTACTTATGTGGAAGGCAACAAGTTGGGCATCAAAAATATACGCGGATGTATACTCCATTCGCATCGATAGAGTTGTATCGAGGTCTTCATATTTGAAAAGTAGATTGTGATCAGACGTGGAAGCTTATTGTCGCCTGACTAAATAGCAAATCCAATTGCATCAACAATATCTTCTACGAAAATCAGAGATGGTGATACGTGATCATGAGGTTTGACAACTATTTGGTTGAGGGATTAACATTCGTCTGAAATTAAATGATCAGAGACAAGTGAACAAACGAACGAGTGCTAGTTGTTAGGGAAGAAAGTTGAGTGCGTAGAATTTGTGTAGAGATATTTGAGATTTTGAAGTAGGAAGTAGAAGTAGAAGGCGTATAAACGATTCTTAGTGAGTGGTAAGGTAATTGGTTGGATGAAATGTTTCGGAACACAGATTTAACTTCACTATTATCAATGTGAGGAATTTTCTTGATTTTTGAAAAACTTCCATTGCACCAATAATTCCCATGACAAACTGAGAAAAATTCTCTTCCGTTTTGATTTTCAATAATAGAAAGAAAGAGTAAGATATAGTTTAAAAAACTATAACCGAATAATATCAATCCGTTTCTAAGGAAGCTGAAGTAGATGGATATCACGCCGATGACGAATATTCACCCACGGAACAACTAATTATGTGGAAAAGAACGATTTGGGCATCAAAAATATACGCGTATACATACCCCTGCGCCTCGATTCAGTTATTTTGAGGTCTTCATATTTGAAAGGTAGAATGAGGACAGAGGTGAATGCTCATTATCGCCTGATGAGAAGGAAAATCGAATTGCATGAACAATATCTTCTACGTAAATCAGAGATGGTGATACGTGATCATGAGGTTTGACAACTAATTGGTTGAGGGATTAACATTCGTTTGAAAAAAATGATAGGAGACAAGTGAACAAACGAACGAGTGCTAGTTGTATGGAAAGAAAGTGGACTGTATACAGTTTTGTGTACAGATATTGATGAATATGAAGTGGAAAGACAAAGTAGAGGATGTGAACTTGATCCTGTGTGAGTGGTGGTGGAAGTGGTTTGAAGAAATGTCTCCGAACACAGATTTCGCTTCACTATTACCAATGCGAGTAGATATATTGCTTTTTGAATAATTTCAATTGAGCCATAGATTCCTACGGCACACTAAATCATATGTTCTAACGTTTTGATTTTCCTTCATAGGAGGAAAGAGTAAGATAATATCTGTAACTCATCAACTGCATTACATGAAGTATTATCTAAGGAAACTGAAGAAATTTGACACCATGCCGATGACGAATCTTTATTCAGGAAAAGACCTACTTATGTGGAAGGCAACAAGTTGGGCATCAAAAATATACGCGTATATATTCTCTCTTCGCATCGATACAGTTATTTTGAGGTCTTCATATTTGAAGGGCAGGTTGTGGGCGGAGGTGAATGCTTATTGTCGCCTGACTAAATAGCAAATCCAATTGCATCAACAATATCTTCTACGAAAATCAGAGATGGTGATACGTGATCATGAGGTTTGACAACTAATTGGTTGAGAGATTAACATTCGTTTGAAATTAAATGATCAGAGACAAGTGAACAAACGAACGAGCGCTAGTTGTTAGGAAAGAAAGTGGACTGCATAGAACTTTGTGTACAGATATTGGTGATTATGAAATAGGAAGTAAAAGTAAAATAGGAGTAGTTGATGCTAAAACGTGGTAGTAGAAGCGGTTGGATGAAATGTTTCCGAACACAGATTTCGCTTCACCATTATCAATGTGAGGAGTTTTCTTGATTTTTGAATAATTTCGATTGAGCCATGGATTCCCACGGCATACTTAATGTAATATTCAACCACATTGCTTTCCGAACAATCCAGGAAAGAGTAAGTTATTGTTTAATACTCATTAACTGAATTTTATATGAACTCCTATCTAAGGAAAGTGAAGTGGTTGGCCATCACGCCGATGACGAATCATTATTCAGGAAAAGACTTATTATGTGGAAAGGAACGAGTTGGGCATCAAAATTATTTTCGTATGTATACTACCTTTGCATCGATACAGTTATTTTGAGGTCTTCATATTTGAAGGGCAGGTTGTGGGCGGAGGTGAATGCTTATTGTCGCCTGACTAAATAGCAAATCCAATTGCATCAACAATATCTTCTGCGTATATCAGAGATGGTGATACGCGATCATGAGGTTTGACAACCAATTGGTTGAGGGATTAACACTGGTTTGAAATTAAATGATCAGAGACAAGTGAACAAACGAACGAGTGCTAGTTGTTAGGAAAGAAAGTGGACTGCATAGAGATTTTTGTACGGATATTGGTGAATATGAATTAGAATTTTTAGTAGAATAATTGTAGGTGATTCATATTTAGTGGTAGTGGAAACGGTTGAATGAAATTTTTCCGGATACAGATGTTTCCCTTTTATTATATTTCCTATTTTTGGCTTTCTGATGTTTCTCTGTGGACGACTGCGTATTAGGAGTCTCTGGCTGCTTTTTATGTGCTTTTAAGCCATTTTCAATATTTTCTTCAATTGTCTGCTCTTAACCAACTGCAAACGAGTATTCGCCGCTCATCTATCTAGTTGTCAAACCTCTTGACTCCTCAGGACTACTCCTCATTTTTCGAACATGGTTGTTACTCTTGCGATGTGATTCGCCTTCTCACTAACTGATGACATCATTTGATGCCTGTTGTCAGTCCACAGTGCATATATGCACACACCATATATATCTGAGAGGATTTCCTCTCCTCGGCTCATTTGTTCCGATTTGTATATAAACACAAAATTTTGAAAAGTGTATTGTTTTTGCTGATGTTTCACAATTATATGTCCATTGCAATTTTATCAATATGGCGATAAAAAGTTCATATATATAAATTGTATTGAAAATTCCTTCATGAATTCGATTTTGTCAATTGAATAATGAAATAGGCCAATAGGTTTAGTGAAATTTAATCCGAAATACTTTCAAAATTTAAGTTATATAAATTTTGTAATTATCCCTACTATGGATAACGATGAATCATGAAAACTACTGACATTCATCATTCAACTTGACTGATCCATTCAGCGAGTAATGAAACCATACAGTGTCATGCAGTCATTTTCACAGTGACACTCAATAATTTTCAAATACATTGGGAACAATTGCGTGTCGAGAGGATAAAATAGCTCTCATAATGCATTTTGGAGCAGACTTAAGGGAGGGAGACGATGAAATACGGGATGATATATGCGGAGATGAAGAAGCTGAGTACGGTCTACAACGCACTGAATGAGGAAGTGTAAAAGAATGCTTGAAAAGATGGAAGGTGATTCTGCGACACACTGGAGATTGAAGTAGAGATTTGAGAGATTTATCAGAACACCATATGATGTAACCAGGTGAGGTGCAAATCATACAACCGTGCTACAAATATTTTTTATTATTGCAAGATGTTACAACCGTTTATACGCATCTGTGCTGTCGAAAATGCGAACAATTTTCCTGAAAGGCACGTTTCTACAAAAGAACAAGCGTTCTATCTTCATGACTATCTCCGCCACCAGTATCTACCAACTAGTGTTAAATATGTTCCACCAGTTAACTTCCCTCCCGGGTGGAAGTAAGGCAAACAACACGGAAAACAAATAGTAAAATTAATGATCACTATTGCACACAATAGGATTAAATATTCCAGCATATGGTTAAATTTCAAAAGGAAAAGTTTGAACAGTCTCTCACTCCAGAGGATCAATCATTAATAAAACACTGGCAATATAATAGAGTAGATGTTGATGAATGTATCCGTACCATTAACAATCATTTGCTACCATAAGCGCTAAAATTTGAATGTGTTATATTCTCCCACCCTAACCGACCTAGAGGATTAAAGATATCTAAGCCTAATTTGGTGTTACATTTGAGATTATGTTTCCCCGATTTGAAACAAATTTTACGATTACTTTGTAATCATTCAAATGAAAACTGACATTCAATTTACAAATCCCGGAAATACTCAGACTTTGTTCTTACAAAATTCCACCCAACTATTTGAAGGCACAGTCTGAAGGGATTTATGATACTTGATCTTTCCAATACCACATTCTCATATATTCGAAAGCAACATAAGATGTACTTATTATAAGATAAACAATTCAAGCTTTTGAAGGCACTTCACCTGTTAACTGCATCAATTTTCATATGGACGTACAGAAAATAAGCGTGTATGAAATAAATTTTTGGGATGTTTTCACATATTCTAACTTTCTCTTTCTTTAATTTAGATGGAAGCTCAATCCAGTAAGTGTGATTAGTTATTTACTTTGATAGACAGTCATTTATCTTTCATTCTGAAGTTGATGTCAAGCTAACGTTTGTTCGACAGAAATGTTTGTTTTGGAATAATAATTCCCAGGTATTCAGAATTTGAATGAATGTCCTTGAAAGCATCAACGCAAAACTGATATTGTTTTCATAATTTGTGGAATAAATAAGACGATATCATGATTAACTTTATTTCATGAGGGTTTCCCCACCAAAGGAGTAAACATTTGCACTCACCAATTTATGTGTATTTTCACACTGATAAATAATACGGATTGGAATATTTAGGCATGTATATAAAGGTGTTAGCAATTTCATTTTTTCTCCTTTCTTTATATAGCTACTGGTAAGGCTAACATTCTGAGAATTTAACTGCATGTAACCTATTGTTTCAATCAGAAAAACTACATATCGCAGAATGGTGCCTAAGCATTCACAAAACCTTCATGATCGTGAATGTGAAATAATAAAACCTGGCATGTTCAATTTACAAGGTTTACTGTATTTGTAGCACGTAGTCTCTATCTCACTCTCTATTCAGGCATGTCTCTGTATTCATGCTTCGTGTATTTAAGGTTTGTGTTCTTTTAACTTTGATGTGCAAAATACGGAATGAAATGGATTTCCATAGACGTATTGTAGCATCACAGAAAATAGACGTTTACTTACCTACTCACAGGAAAATGAATTTTTCAGTGATGATTTACTGAAATTTTCATCTGTTAAACTGATTCAACACTCAACGAAGAACTTAATTTTGTTCTGATTTTATTCATTCTATTTGACAGTTACCCAGCCAAGTCCAAGGAGTGGGGAAGTAAGATAGTTTTTTATCTCTGAACCGATATTTATCAATCTTCGTCTCGTATCATTAATACGATTTGATTCTGCGTTAGCTATGGATTATCAAAGATGAAAATTTGCATCCTATTTCAGACAGAATTCCCAGTATCTCCGCATCATTCTGAGCATTTGATTAGTCAGTGAGCTCTCTCAAAACGTGCAACTGTATACTGAGCTGAAATCTGGAAAGACTCCATAGAATAACACCATGTGAAATATATTCTGTTATAACTTTCGTAGTATTATATCTCTGTGATTGTGTTTGTTTCTTTCTTTATGTCGAAGTGACATTAATGTGTCATTCATCCATTTCATCCTTTGTTGTTGAAGTTTCAAGAGTCGTCTGACTAAGTTTCATCAGTCTCACCAATTTTTCACAGGTCACGACAATCATCAGGAGCATAGGGAGCAATTTTACTAGGTGGAAATGTTGACACAGCTATGAATCTAAACATTCTTAAGTTATTTTATCATACAACATTGAGAGATCAAGATGAAAATATTTAGGCGCCACTAAAATTACAAATTCATTTTGCAAACCACTTAGGATTTCGTAGTGAATCGGTCTCAAATTTCGTCTTCACATCACTCAAGATGCATTGAGAAATATTCTTTACGAATGCAAGAGGTTTATTTTCATAAGGTTTTCGAATTCATTTTAATATAAACACTTGTGCGGGAATAGCAACCTAAACGCAACCACGATTCAGGGACTGAAACCGTTTACATTGATTGACATCCACTTCATTTTTATATCATAGTGCCGCACTTCATTAGAATTGCTTGTGTGAATTTGTTGATATATAATTTCGATGCATAGGTTATTTTGATATTTGTCTGTCATGGTTACCAACCGACTGTATTAGTTACAAAATTAATAAAGTTTCTGTTTTTCATCGATCGTCGCTTTATGATCATCTGTACCCCGTGCCAATTTAGTAGCCGTCGGTCAGCCAAGCTAATCCATACGGATACGTATGAGACAAGTATTCTCATCCTGATAAGTGAAAATCACCACTACCCATATTGGACTTCCTCAAGTCCACGTTATTATCAGGGAGTCATTTTTGATAAAATCACAGTCAAGGATAAAATGCAAATTTGTTGCTTTGAAAATAATGACCGAAGTCATCTATCCATACAATGTGCACCTTTACAACAAAACGTCAGTGACAACAATTGTTCGTTGAATCTGCTGTAATCCACTCAATTCATGTATGCATGGGTATCGCGCTGTTGAATATTTGCTACCGTCAGTGCGTGAAAATGTCTCCTGGTTTCCCTGTCTATCAATCATTTGGAGGGAAATGTAGATCTCTAAGAGTGATTTTCTGGTACATATGAGATTATTTTTCCTTGATTTATAGAAAAAATCACGATTAGTTTGTCAATCATTTAAATGAAAACTGACATCCAATTAACAAATCCCGGAAATACTCAGACAAATCATTTGTTGTTACAAAATTCCACTCAACTATTTGAAGCCACAGTCTGAAGGAATTTGGGATACTTGATATTTCCAAAGACACATTCTAATATCTTTGAAAGGAATTTATCATGTATTTAATAAAAGATAAACAATTCAAGCTTTTGAAGGCATTTCATCTGTTTACCGCATCAATTTTCATGTGGACGTACAGAGAACAAGCGTGTATGAAATAAATTATGGAGATGTTTTCACATATTCCACCTTTCTCTTTCTATATTTTAGAAGGAAATTCAATCGGGTTAGTATGAAGAATTCTTTACCTTTGATGGACAGTCATTTATCTTTCATTCTGAAGTTGATGTCAAGCTAACGTTTGTTAGTTAGAAATGTTTGTTTTGGGATATTAATTCTCAGGTATTCAGAATTAGAATGAATGTCCTTCGAAACATCAACGCAAAACTGATATTGTTTTCGTGATAATTTGTGGAATATATAAGACGATATCATGATTACCTTTATTTCATAAGATGAAGACGGTTTCCCCACCAAAGTAGTAAACATTTACACTCACCAATTTATGTGTATTTTCACACTGATAAATAATACGGATTTGAATATTTAAGCATGTATAGAAAGGTGTTAGAAATTAAATATTTTTCTCTTTTCTTTATATAGCTCCTGGTAAGGCTAACATTCTGAGAATTAAACTGCATGTGACCGAATAATTGAATCAGAAAAACTACATATCGCAGAATGGTGCCTAAGCATTCACAAAACCTTCATGATCGTGAATATGAAATAATACAAACTGGCATGTACACGTTACAAGGCCTACTGTATTTGTGGCACGTAGTCTCTATCTCACTCTCTATTTAAGCATGTATCTGTATGCATGCACCGTGTATTTAAGGTTTGTGTTCTTTTTAACTTTGATATCCAAATACGGAATGAAATGGATTTCCATAGACGTATTGTAGCATCACAGAAAATAGACGTTTACTTACTCACAGGGAGAAGAATTTTTCAGTGATGATTTACTGAATTTTTCGTTTGTTGAAATGATTCAGCACTAAACGAAGAACTTTATTTTATTCTGATTTGATTTGTTCCTCTTGACAGGCACCTCGCCAAGTACAGAGAATGAAGTAGTAAGATATTTTTAATCTCTGAACCAATATTTATCAATCTTCGTCTAGTTTCATTAATACGTTTCGATATTGCGTTAGCTATGAATCGGCTTCGATGAAAACTCATTTCCTATATCAGATAGAATTCTCAGTATCTTCTCATCATTCTAAGCATTTTGAATCTGATCAGTCAGTGATGTCTCTTACAAAGTGCAACAGTATACTGAGCTACAATCTACAAAGATTCCATAGAATAACCCTATTCCATCAATAAAGCAGAGGGTAAGATATTGTTTATTATTACTGAACTGATTCTTATCAACTCTATTCTGAGATAATTCAAGTATTATGACATCGCGTCAGTGATGTTTCCCTACCAGGCAAAAAATTATGTCATATTTCCGAAAATTTGCTCGGAGTACTGAGCATCATATCATACATATACAATATGATCCATTACTTCTGCTGACTCTCTCAGTGTGTAACTGTATACTGATTTCAAACTCCCTTGAAGAAAAACAGGTTAAATCTAGTTTATGATTACAAGTCAGGCTGTTAGACTTGGTGACGGAAAACAGTGATGATCTGATGCACATTCACGCCTTTGAGGTCCTCCGTCAATAATTCGCCTCCTTGTTATATCCTCACCTTTATGTAAATTTTCGATTTCTTTATGTGCTCCATTGTTTTGGTCGCTGTTCTGAAGGTGTCTTGCTCATTACACCTTACTTTGTTAAAACTTTCCTCCAATATTCCGCATTAGACTTCGTTTGAAGCCTCTCTGAGAATCTTCAGCAGTCGTTTCTGACGCGATACATAATTGGTTTCCTCCATTTGAAATTTCACATTATTTTTGTCTCATAAGTCATTATTCTTTGCGTTGAGTTGAGATTTTGCAATTGCGTAGTCTGGAGGATTTTCACGACCAGAATGCCTCTCCACAGTTCATTCTCAGTCAGCAGACTAGAAGGTAGAAATTTCACTTCAACTGCCAGCAAGTCGATATCACTAAAACAAAGAATGAAGTAAATTGAATCCTGAGAAGCCATTACACTTTAAACACATGCTGTAGTTCATTTTGATAGATTCCCTAAAATGCATCACCGCATGTGTAATATTTTGAGATTTCAAACTCCGTTTGAATAAATGTTGCCCATTATATGTGAAGATGGCAACTGTGTTTCACAGTTCATTAAAGAATACATCTAGATTGAATTTTGACATATACTACGTGATTCCAAATTTCATGATAGCTATGATTTTCTGCGTTACAGAAAAAAGTAAGCATTTACTTTATACGAAACTAATTTTCACATATCTAATAGCATGCAGATGATGTATTGAAAATCCTAACGTGAACAGCAGATACAGGCAATGCGTCTGTGTTGACTAGTCAGAATGCCAGATGTTGTGTTGGTCCAGTGTTCAGTTTACCCTTTTATTTATGAATTCATGAGTATGAGTCCTTTCACATATTTTACTTTTCTGTTTCTTCATTTTAGGATGAACTTAAGAGTTAGTGTATAGTTAACTGTGGACATTAAAAATGTTAATTCTGAAGTTTGTAACCGAAATATCGTTTGTTAATTACAGGTGGTTGCTGTGTGTGATTTCAATTCTTACGTATTCAGAATTGGAGATAAAGTCTTCAAAACATAACCACAAAAATGATGCAAATATCATGATAGTATGTGTGGACTTACTTGGACAGTATTGTGATATTCTATATTTCTTGAGTTTTGGAAGGTCTGTCCTTCAAAACAATAAACACTTACACTCACATATATAGATTTAGACTTTAACAGGTAATTCGTAGTAAAATATGCGTGGGTAAATACGAAAATTTTGAAAATTTTAATGTTTTTTCCTCTTCAATATTTAGCCAATGGTAAGTTCAACACTTTTAAGAGTTGAATAGACTGTAGCTCACAGTTGTGTAAATGAAACAATATAATCCGACATGTTTACGTTCCATAGTTCACTTTATTTGCAGTACATAATCTCTTTTTCTATGAATATATCTATATATATGTTTATATACATCTTATGTTTAAGGTATGTGATTTTATCTGCGGGCTGCCTTCTTGAATCACTGGAGTAACTAAACTCCGTTTTTATTAAAAAATGAATCAAGTTTATTGTGTTTCGGATTGTTCCAACGACCTATTTATGACAAGGAGTCACTATTCGTGTCCATGCACTATTTAAAATAAGTTTCCGCTCACCACTAGGGTTTTTTGGAATATTATGAGAAGTGGTATTTAAGCGTGATTCAGGCGAAGCATTATTTGGATGATACGCGATCGATAATTATGTCATTCAAAGATCTGCTACAGGGAATAACTTGCGATGAAACTGGCTGGACATTATAAAAGGAATGCATGAAAAATGCACCAACTTAATAAGGTGGACGAGTACAGAATCCCAAAGTTGTTTGTGTATAATTTCCTTGTTTTTTTGTCGACAAACATAAAATGGCTTGAATTCCATCAGGTTTAAACTTGGAAACTATTTTCAAAATAATCTCAGCATTTAATTTCTATGCTAATTAGACAAAATAAAATTTTTAATTTCCAACACACATTGACTAATTTTAAGATCACTTTTATGTGCATTTTTATCCTTAGAAGTTCAGAGTAGATAAGGTGGGTTAAAGCTATAAAAAAAACTTTGATTATTTTCATTCCGATGAAAGTGTTTTCATAACTAACATTTTATATGTTCGTAAAACCTGATAGTTCTTTGATGTATGCACTTATTTTGGTTTCAGGGGCTACACGTTCAAAGTTTTACTCAACACGTTCAATTTTCGTTTAAACTTAAAGTAATTTTTAAGCTACAATTAACGTTTTTAATTTCCATAAATGTTGTTAAACGTTTTCTTCTAATTAATAAAATGTTTCACGCATACATTCCGTGTGTTTTCTCAATACATGTGACAGATCAGTTTTCAGGACTATTGGCAGTAACTCACTTCCGTTAACTTCGAGTATCGCAACATGAGTCTGAATTAGAAGGTTCAGGTGTGTCAGAGTTTATGAAGGTTAATTCGAATCAATTATCATCCATTTATATTTACAACTGGAAACACTTAGGTGGGCACTATAAATGCTCATTTAGATAGACCGAGATTTATTTTAAGGTAGCAAACAAAATTAAAAAACAAGGCATTAGAAATTTAAAAAACATATTGAATGAGGTTCTGATGAGGCTTCAAAATGGTAGCGAATCGCGTGGTGATTTTATTGCGAATATACACTGAATATCAAATTATTGTAGCAGGTAATTGTGATAGGCCACACTTGTTAACAATGATAAACATCGAATCGTTTGTTTATTCGACATGACCTCCATTCATGAGATACAAGAAGCCTTGCATTGCTTAGCGGTATATTATTTGTCAGAAGACTGACAAAAATACGATCAAATGTATAATTCTGTATTCTGATAACTTCCATTTGGTGAATTTGCATCTGATTATTGTAACTCTGTTTCGTAATCAGGGTGTAAGAATGAACGATCATATTGAATTTTGCTTTTCTAGTGTCCTTCAAATTTTCAGTGACTAACCATTCAAAGTATTCAGCGCATTTGTCGTAGCCCTCTGAAACCAGCGACAGGTTCAATGTCTTTATGATCTAGATAATTGACGACAATTGTAAAGAGATTTTAATACAATTCAGCCCTTTCTTTGCTTATAACACGGACTTCTGTCGTAAAGGGAAATGTCGAGAAACCACTCAGACTTGGAGTAATTAGATTACATTGCACTTGAACATATTTTTTATTTGGCGCGAATGGCGTAGTGAGACATTGATCATTCAGAGAACACGTAGCAAATTAGTACAAATTTACGAAATATGGGGAGGTTTGTGTACAATTCTAAGAGTAGTAAAATGAAATAAATCAATTATTTATTGAGTTTTGAAAATTGAGATGGAATCAAATAATCTTCTGTAAATTAAGGAACTGCTTTACCTCCTTATCGTCCGATATTTTTAAATGATACATTTTATTTCTGCAGCGCACAAGACTGTTCAGCAGCTCCTACTGGCATCTTCAATAACCACAGAAATAGAGTGGTTGGATTCTAGGAAGGCTGAGATCGACTGGCTATGTGATTGCATAACGTAATACGTATTACCCTTAGGCCTAAGATGGGGTAAGCTAACTGGTGAAGATTTATTGTCACAGAAATGCAGGAAAAATAAGTCGAGCAGTGATAATGGCGAAATAATAACCAACGAATCTGTAATTGTTTTAAACTGCAATAACAAGACTAAGCAACCTTAGAAAGAGCTCAGGAGTGAGTGCACCTAATTGTCTATGTGTAAAGTGTATGACCGCATATGCCCTCGCTACATCTCCGTGTAATTTACGCTTGTGTTCATTTTCTCCTTTAGAACTAGACCTAAGTCGCGTTCCGACGTTGAGCAGGAGAAGCTTTCATTGCACAGGGTGTAACTTGCATTCTGCAGTCTACAGGTGCGTAACTTCACTACTTTGCACTTTTTCAGGTTGAACGTCATGCCACTGGCTACCGCCCAGTCTTCCAGAAGCCTTAGATCTGCCTGCAGTCTATCTGAGTCCTCCAGACACTTTATCGCCCTTCATATCTTCACGTCATCAGCGTATAGAAGAGTCGGGCAGCTTAGACGGCATGGTAAATCATTGATAAAAATCAAGAACATCAGTGGTCCCAGGATGGAACCCTTCGACACTCCTGATGACGAGCTGTGCCAAGAGGATCGCACTCGATTGACCTTGGTGCAAAATTGCCTTTCAGTTAGGTAGTCCTTCAACCATGACAGAAGTGGTTTACCTAAACCTACCTGGCTTATTTTGTGTAGGAGAAGGTCATGGTGAACGGTGTCAAATGCCTTCTCAAAGTCTAGAAAGATCACATGAACTGGAACATTCATATCCCAGCATGATGTCCAGTCGTTTCAAGCTGATAATAAGTTAGTGACGCAGGATCTCCCTTTCCTGATACCGTGTAAGGCTTCATGGAATATTTTAGACCAATCCAGATATTCCCTGATGTGATCATCAATAATACTTTGCAGTACTTTCGATACCACTGGGAGTAGAGCTACTGGTCTATAACTGGTGGGATTTTGCCTATCCCCACCCTTGAAGATCGGAGAAAGGATGCTTCTTTTCCATTCCTTTGGAAGTTTTCCCGATTCCATGGAGTGCTGGAACAAGTCGCATAAAGGCCTACAGAGAGCTTCGGTGCACTGTTTCAGAACAGATGGCCTGATGTTATCACAACCTGGGGACTTCCCAGGTATGAGTCGCTGCAGCTTTCTCAGTACTATTGCAGGGTTTATTTGAGGGGTGGCTATTTGGTCTACCTCCTGTGAAATAGTCATGCCACCATTTCGGTCCGTAACGGTAATACCCACATTGCTGTTTAGCTGTTTGGTGAAGGCTAGACCAAATGTTGAGCCATCTCCAGACTAGTGAGATATTGACCGTTTTGGCCTACTAAGGCGCACGCCCTCTGGTTGATTGGTTTCCTTTCCGACATGAATCGGTACGAATTCTTCGGGTTTGGCAGGAGTTTTTAGCAAGGTGAGCCTGGAATGACCTTTTGTCCCTCCTGACTCTTGCATTGCACCGGTTCCCGAGTTCGAGATATGCATCGTGATCGATCTGGCTTTTAGATACGCGCCGCGTAAACCAAGCCTTCCGGTTTGCTTGCAGAATACGCTCTTAAATAATAATGATAATAATTTACTTTATTCCATAAACAGTACTTGTGATACAGAATGGAATTTTCAGCATTAATCACAATATTGCATCAAATTTCCTCAAATTATAAATAAAATTAATCACATAGAAAATTTTTCTACATTTACAATAGGGTTAATATAAAAAATAAATAAATAATATGCAGCATATAAAAAGGAAATAATAATAATGATAGCAGCTAAAGTAATGATAATAATAATAATACAAGTGAAAATTGCCGTCGGCTTGTTTCACACAGTATTGTCGATGCGGTATACAAATCCTTGCATCATTAAAAATATTGAATATGATGTTCTATTTACATGATATGGTGAAGGGAAAAACAAAAATTACAGCAGTCATAGAGATAAGTTGGTGTTTGCAGTTATGAGAGTGAGAACAAGAAGCAACAGGACCATAAATATAATAGACATAATAAAAGTAAAACTTGAAGGTATATAAGGATGGATGGAGGAGATTGTTTATTTACTAGATGAAAAAAGATTAGTCAATTCTTGCCTGACGCTATTTTCATCACATAAAATACGTGCCAAGTATGGTATCATAGAATTTTTATACTTAGACGTGCGAGCATACAGTTTTCTGAAGTTACTTCTCGTTCTACCTGAGGACCATGATGACTTACTTTTGGGCTGTGTTGTGACTAAAGGGACGGTATCCGAGATTGCTGTATGAATAATCTTTCTTACCGCTTCCCAGTGTTCATCCACAGACAGCTCATCCTATGCTAAGGGCCAGTCTGCATCGGACAAGAGCCTCCGCACTTCAACATAGTCAGCCTTGCTATAACACAGACATGGTTGCGTAGCGTCCCACTGCAAATGCTGACGGAGGACGAGGTCGAAACCTATGACTGCATGTTCACTACTTCCTAGAGGAGTCATGATCTGGACCTTGTCGACAAGTAGTTGGTCACTAGTTAGAATGTAGTCTAGTTTTGATGACTTTCCACTAGGGCCCCACCTAGTGTCGTCTCCAACGTTCTCAGTCAGTCCCGTGTTCCGAATAGCTTGCAGTAGATTTCGGCCGAATTTTCCCTTAGCATACCCCGAGCCAAGGTTCAGTGATGGGGCATTGAAATCTCCAGCAATGGTGATTTGGTCATAGCCCAAGTCTCAGACTACTGCCAAAGCTTCAGGTGCTACTTTTGTAGCAGCATCTCCCTCACTCGTTCTGATAAAGAAGACTTGTTGGTCTACCACGTGATTGGCGTGAAGCCGATCATCCAGAAAGTACCAGGTAAAGTCGAAAACTTTTTCTTTTCCTTGTCTTGTACTTTCTCAGTCTTATTCTTGTTCTTGTGGGTAGATACTGTTGCACTCTTATTCTTATACAGCATAAGTTTTAGCGATATTTAATATGGCTGTAGAAAGTAACCTTAGAAATGGCACCAAAACACCTTACTCTGCAGTCACAAGGGTTTCAGCCAGAGGAGGCAAAAACCCAGGGACACCAACTCCAAGTCGCATACCCATCCTAAGGACTCGTGTAGGACTCGTCTGTCCTGATACTATACCTGCATTGCCACAGTCTAGTACTGAAACGGAAATACTAGGGGGACAGGATACTACACCTGCACCAACTGAAAGCCAACATGTGAAGTACAACAAACCTGTAAGGAAACGCTCAAGACGTCATAAGACCTCGAAGGCGTCACCAAGTAAGGGAGACGAATGCCAGGCGTGCAAATTCATTGTTTCTAAAGCTGACTCAGCGTTCGAATGCAATTTTTGCAAACGGTGGGTGCACTGCCGTTGCGACAAAGAGGTACCGAAATCATACTACGAGTTTATGAGAAATAACCCGTGCCCGTGGTTTTGGTACATCTGTCCACTCTGTCGCCCTGGCATAGTCACACAGAGCGTGTCTTTGGATAGCAGAAACAACACGCCGCCCTTGTGTCCCAAAACGGCCTTATGTAGCTCCCCACCTGCTTACATCACATTGCCAAAACTTGGCACAGACAGTAAGAAGGACACTCCAGTCCTACTGACTGAAAATGCCAATTTTTACAAGGTGAAGATTCAAAAGGTTGGACCCAAAACATCAAGGAAAGATAGAACTAGAGAAGCGCCACTAGCATCCACAAACAAGCTTGGCAATACAATAAAGGCTGGCCAGAACCCGATGAAGCCTAAAGTTGCTGATGCTGCAAAGGAATACGAGAAGCCAAATGCCAAACCTAAGTCTGAGGTTAATCGGTCTAATTCGCTCATCCTCTTTAACGTACCTGTGAGCAAGGGCAGCTTGCTTCAACTATGAGCCCTGTTTGATCAGGAACAGTGGTCCAACCTGTGCAATAAACTAGGTCTGAATATTAGTTCAGTGAAATTGTGCAGGCTGTACAGGGGTGTCCACACACCTCAAGGTAAGCCACCCCCATTACGGGTTACACTGGACTCTGCCGAAGAGGCCGAAAAGGTACTATTGATGGTTCAGGTACTAGCCATCGACAGAAGCTCAAACATAAGGGTGAAACAAGACAGACCATGGGCTGTCAGACAAATGGCGAGAGAGTCACCGGAACTTTTGCCTTCTACCTCTATGGTGGTACACGGTGTTCCGGAGCTGGAAACGAGCACTGCCTGTGAAAAACACATGCATGACGTACAGCAGTGGAGATGGCTGTCGTCTCAGTTGGCCATTGGCGCTTCTGGAGTCATCTCCGTTTACCGACTACCTCGGCCCGCTCATCTCACACTGATTAGCTCCCTAAAGCTGCTAAGTGTCACATTCAAGTCCCCAGAGCAGTTAGCCATAGCACTTCAACGGTGGTATGAGATCAAGGGGAAATTGGGAGGACACGTCCGATGCTGCGAAAGCAGACCTCGAACCATTAAAGAAGCAGCAAACGGAGGCTTTAATACGTCCCCAAGCTTCAGTGACACTCGAGCGATGCAGTTCTGAGAATAACAGTCTGTGCCACCCAAGTGTCCTACCTAAATCCATGGGAAAAAACCACAACTAGTCCCAACATTACGTCCCCTACCAGCAGGCAGCTTCACGTCAACTACCCCACAACACGCTGAGGTTGTAAGACTCACTGTCAGCTGCCTATTTAGCAATGTGAGGGGCTGAGAGGAAAAATAGGTGAACTCCGAAATCTTCAAGCACACCTACAACTGAAAATGATCATTCTCACCGAAACATGGCTAACCCCCACTATCGCCGATAATGAAATCAGTATAGGTGACATGGCTTTGGTCAAGAGAGACAGGGATAATAAGGAAGGAGGGGGAGTTGACACATACTTTGATAGGCAACTTAAATGTGTGCGCACAAGGGACCCATCACTTATTGAACTCCCAGACTCCATATGGTGTCGTTTCACCGTAGGCCACACCAAGCATTTACTTGGTGGTACCTACCGATCTCCCACCTGTGGAGCAGAGCACAATCAGCTACTGCTCAGCACTGTCACAGGGATACGAGACTTGGGCTATGACCAAATCACCATTGCTGGAGATTTCAATGCCCCATCACTGAACCTTGGCTCGGGGTATGCTAAGGGAAAATTCGGCCGAAATCTACTGCAAGCTATTCGGAACACGGGACTGACTGAGAACGTTGGAGACGACACTAGGTGGGGCCCTAGTGGAAAGTCATCAAAACTAGACTACATTCTAACTAGTGACCAACTACTTGTCGACAAGGTCCAGATCATGACTCCTCTAGGAAGTAGTGAACATGCAGTCATAGGTTTCGACCTCGTTCTCCGTCAGCATTTGCAGTGGGACGCTACGCAACCATGTCTGTGTTATAGCAAGGCTGACTATGTTGAAGTGCGGAGGCTCTTGTCCGATGCAGACTGGCCCTTAGCATAGGATGAGCTGTCTGTGGATGAACACTGGGAAGCGGTAAGAAAGATTATTCATACAGCAATCTCGGATACCGTCCCTTTAGTCACAACACAGCCCAAAAGAAAGTCATCATGGTTAAAGAGAGGCACGCAGCGTATTCTGCAACACAACACGCTGAGGTTGTAAGACTCATTGTCATCTGCTTATATATCAATGTGAGGGGGCTGAGAGGAACTCGATATTCCAGATAGATTTCTCGTGTCATACGACGTCTGTTCACTGTTTACTAGCATACCCGTCGAAGAAACGGTAAAAATCATATGCCAGCAGTCCGAACTGCTCTTTCTTCCAGAAAATGTGCTACGCAAATTGTTATTTCTGTGTACAAAGAATATTCAATTCCGATTCAACAATCAGCTGTACCGGCAGATTTACGGGGTGGCTATGTGTTCTCTTCTTGCTGACATATTCATGGCTCATCTTGAACAGACTCAAATGAAAGAAGAAATAGAAAGAACCACCTATTACTGCAGATATGTCGACGACACGTTTGTGGTCTGCAATGATATAGAACACGCCTCCACAATGTTTGAGAAACTAAATGCGGCCCATACCAACATCGCATTCACAATTGATTACGAAAGAAACAACCAGTTCCGTTTCCTAGATGTCAACATAAAAAGAAGAAACGATGGGACAATTCAAAAATCTGTCTACAGGAAAGAAACTTGGACTGGTCAATACCTACATTATCATAGCTTTTGCCCAACCAGTTACAAACGATGTCTAGTAAAAACGCTGTTCAGCAGAGCCAAAGAAATATGTTCAGAAGACAAGATTGAAGAAGAACTTGAGATCATCGAAAGGAACCTTATCGAGAATGGATATCCTCGAAAGTTCATATTAAAGTAAAGAAATGAAGAAGTACACAAGCCGAAACCCGACACCGTTGAAAAGAAACCAGTTTTCATCTGTCTAGCGTACAAAGGGGAAGACGTGTCCACAAGAACACAAAAAAGAATTACAAGTGCATTAAAAAGAACGTTTCCAGCCGCCAGACTGATCCTACTTCACAACACTGTGTGCTCGTTAACCCAGTCAAAAGTAGATAAGTACCCTACTCACGTCAACTCCAACTGCATTTACCAATTCACGTGCACCTGTGGAAGCAAGTACATAGGAAGGACTGAGAGGACAGCATATACTAGATTTTCTGAGCACATTCCTAAGAGTCTCCGTACAAAAGGAAGAAACGTGTTATCAAGTGCAATCGCCAGACATTTAATTGACACAGGACACACAGTAGAAATTAGCCAAGCCTTCAAAATAATCAATACACAAAGAAACCGACGGCTACTTCGCTTCGCAGGAGCCATTGCTACCAAGAGATTTCGACCAGACCTTTGTATACAGAAAGATAGTGTGATTAATCTCTCACTACCTTGGTAACCCTAACTCTATTTTATTTTTGTTTTGCCTTTCTGTCAGTATGCCTGTGTGTTTGGCTTGTTACGTAACATTCTATTCAATTTTGACCTTCAAGCTTCTAAATCTACTTAATTGTTTGTCTGTTTAAGTTATGAATGTTACTTCACTATTCACCCCCACCCTCTTAAACTCTCCACCAAAAGATGTGTAAATTTACTTTATTCCCTGACCCTGACCCTGTAATATGCCTCTAACCCATCTGTGTTGTTTTCCAATAGAAATCTGAACTCTTACCTCTCTTATCTAATTCCGTTATATATAATTAGTTGTTTTTGACACCGAATAACCTGTCTACCTACATCAAATTCTGGAATTATGTTCCTTATGACTTCTATTTATAACTCAAAGTAATTATGAAAAAGTATGTTCCAAACATTTTTTAAACTTATAATTTGATTTTGTTTAGGATGTATGCAGTTGACGAGAATCCACGAAATAAAAAGAGATCGTATTATCCTGCAAACAAGTTCATTCTCTCTCTCTTCAAAAAAATAGGTGAAGAAATTAGACCTATTCACACTCATTTACCGTCGCCTTAGTTGGATTTAATGTTGATAATAATAATAACATTAATTTATATTTTCATATAAACATAAATTTACATGAAAATGCATGCCATTTTAACAGGCACGATCAAGTATGATATGATGACAAACGTAATGTTTGAACAGTTAAATATTTGATATATATGTATAAATACACTCTTTGTCTGACCCATGTCGTATCATTATTGAATTAAACAGTAGTCCTCCAGGTTGCGCAGGAAAATCGACTTCATTTCGTTTTCAACCCGTAGTTGTAGGCATACGATAACCAACCGATATTGAGGTAAGTACAACGTTTACAAGCGATAGTAAGCTGTTTTAGAAAAGTAAAGATGCTAAGGTGAATCATTAAAGTGTAATGAAACAGGTAAATGCAATGTATCATTAATAGATGCATTCATAAAGGGAATACAATGGGAGACTATAATCCCAAGGCTGACAAAGTTCCTTTGCCATGTATAACGCTACCCTATACGTTTTACTATCATGTTGTCCACTTTTGGTTTAATACAATTATCCACAAGCCGGTTGTTTTCATTTCATACCTTTTTGTGTTTGGTGCACAACCGTACCCTATAGAGAATAGGAATAAAATAAGTCGAATCAAATTCATAAAAAGCTATAGAATGTTACGTTTAGTGGAATATAATGAGCAAGTGATGACGTTATTACAAAATGTAAGAGATGAGACATTTTTAAGTGATATTCGAAGATACGACAAAGGAAAGCATGTCAGTTTATAAGATGCCCCATAAATCTGTGCAGAGCCCACGAGGTCGCATCTCAGCAATAGGCTGACCGAATGGTATGCGTTTAAAGGTAGAAGCATGATCTGTCCAGGCGATCATTATTATCTTTTTCAAGATAAAGATTCAAGCCTTCATAGAAATCTCGAGCCATCAAATTGCATATTGCTGTTCCTGCAGAATGGGGCGATTCACCTTAGTGTCCACCACCATATCTACTGATCAGCATGCGCCACCCTCCCTCCTTTTATGATGTTAGGCTCTGATTGTTATGGCTACAGCAAATATATTGCTTGATTCCAGACACGTTCGTACCTCACATTCCATTTCCCTAGCTTTCTTAGTGAGTGCTTCCAATAGATCTCCACATACAGATTTATGAACATGTTATATATGTGTGGATGCGTCCTAATGAACAGATTAGTTTATAAGATGTTAAACCCTTAAAGAGTAAAAAGAATATGTTTTGTGGATAGTGCAGCAAGATTCAGCAGAACACTATAGTTAGAGTTCAATGTAGGTAGTATGAACTGAAGGTAAGGTCGGTTGGCAGGACTTATAGTACTAAATTGTCATGACAGTCTTTTATTTAGTAAACATTTCACATTGCAAAGTAACCAGTCTACACATATTATAAAACGATATTAACACAGAACCAACAGAATTTTAACATTTGGTTAACAATACCGCAGTGTGTGTATCCTGAAGAAGGGTAGTTAGTCTTACAGGGAGCCGTAAAGTAAATCAAACTATATATGATAAGAGCGTTATCAATATTATAATTCGTAACAGCTTTCATGACAAGTGCTTCCCATTTGGTCACATGGCACAATAATACCTTAGGACATTGTTCGCAGTATTATCATCATACTTGTGAACAAGCGAGTTACTATAAAAGGCTGAGAAGTTAAGTTTCTCTTAAGAGTTATGAAGTATAAAAATAGCTAATATTAGAGCAACTAAGTTGTATTCTATTTAGCAGAGTGATATGAGTAGTGGATAATTATGTATAATGATCCTGAAAAAAAAGCCGGCTAACAGAGCTAGTTATGCTAAATTTTCATGACTGATTTTCATACCGTGCGCATTTGATATTGCAAAGTAACCCTTCAACTCATGTAATGTTAAAAATACTGCGAAATATTATAAAGATTATACGTTTTAGGAAGGTGTATGAGAAAAGGTGATTATTGGCTGAGTAAAGTCATTCAGACACAAAAAATAGCATTGTATTATTAACTGTATATACATATGTAAAATATTAAAAGATGTGGTTGCTAATATAATTGTTTCTAGAAGTACTTATATTAACATAACTTAATGAAGACTATACAGAAATGAAAATCAGTAAATTAGTTAAACGTTCGCTGCGTAAGTAGATGAGTCGAGTTATATGTAACTGACTGAGCTGAAAACTGGACCGGCTTTTACTTACCATTTTACAAACATTTGTGGTCTTTTAGACAAGCTAGGGTGGACATGTTGATGTGTCTCTCTAGGCTCCGTTTCAACCTTTTGGGGTTTTCACAACATCTAATTTCAGATGGTAGTTGGTTCCAAATAGTGCAATATTTAATGGCGAAAAAGTTTGCCTTAATGGATTTTCTGTGGGTAGCCACCTTGACAAGGTAGTTGTGGTTTCTCAGCTGATATGATTTAATATTTTCCCACGTTATGGATGAGTTACTATAACAGTGTTTTCTTATGACTTTGAATAGTAGAAATAAGTTGCACTTCACTCTCCCTAATTACAGAGGTTCTGAATTCAGACGCATACACTTGTCAACATATTCCACTGGTTGGTCAAACCCTATTATGCGTTTCGTTAGGAATCTCTGAACACTTTCAATTTTTTTCGGTCTGCAGACCTTAGGTTACTATACAGGAGAGCACAATATTCAGGTTTGGGGCGGATACACGTTCTATATGTAGCTAATCGTGCTTCTTGGGTGTAGACGTTACGCAGCACACAGCCAATAAGTCGTTTACAGTCAGATACCACCTTATTTGCATGATCGGAAAAGGTTAGATCTGAGTATGTTATCCCGAGATCTGTGACAGTGTTCAGTTCCGGGAGGAGCTTACCGTACATATATAGGCACATTCTCGGTTTCCAGCGTCCCAGGTGGGCTAAACCTCACTTGTCTGGGTTGAACGTCAGTTGCCACTTTTCGCTCCAATCGCCTATATTGTTTAAGTCATGTTGGATTTTGCTTTCGACGCTCTTATCATCGTACCCGTAATCATATGCTATCTTGAGATCATCTGCAAAGAGGTATGGCTTGCCATACTTGATCACAGAGACTATGTCATTTATAAATAAGAGGAATAGAATAGGGCCAAGAACGCTACCCTGTATCACACCACTAGTTATCGGCTTTGATGAAGACAGCTGGTGGTTGATTTTGACTAATTGCTCTCTTTCTGTGAGAAAAGAATTTATCCATTTGAGAAGTTTCCCGGTTATTCCGTAGGATTGGAGTTTTGTTATGAGTCTGATATGTGGGACTTTATCGAAGGGCTTGCTAACGTCGAGAAATAATGTTGTTACCGAATGCCCATTATCAATGCATTGTGTAATGTAGTCAAAATAATAAGAGTGGCAAGTAATACACGACCTTCTACTTAAGAAACCGTATTGGGATGGGGATAGTAGGTCATTTGACAGCAAGTACTGAATGATTTGAGTCTTTACTATCTTTTCCATTACACGTGAAACTACAGACGCGATGTTAATGGGGCGGTAGTTGTTGATATCATCTATAGGCCCGCATTTATGGATAGGTACAATATAAGACTTCTTCCAGCAGGTGGGGTATGTCCCATCGCTTAGTGAAATTGAGTATAACTCGAGCAGGAGTAAATTCATGTCACTAACACCGTTTTTCAGCAGAATGGAAGATATACCATCTGGACCAATAGTGTTACTAAGCTTAAGATTTGCGACAGCTTTATCGATCGCGTGTGTGGTGAAAAGTATGTCACTTAAACATTCGTCTGTTTTACGTGGGAAATCCACGACCTCATCGTTCCCTAAGGTGTATAATCTGGTGAAGTGCTTGCTAAACAGTTCACATATCACCTCAGGATTTTCTTAAGCAATCCCGTCTAAGTATAATATTTTAGGATAATCTGTTTTGGAGTTCGTCAACCTACTTTTGAAAAGTTTGGCTATTTCTCCTGGGTTATGCGGTGCCTGAATGGCTCGCATTTCTTTGTTTCTGAGGCCTATATTTCTCAACTCTTCAATTTTATTGAGAAGGGACTTAATAGCAATTAGTGATGACAAGTCATGATATCTGTAGTATTTTCTTGAGTGCTTTCGTAGACTTCTCCTAAACGATGTCGGATGGAGGGGGTCGATACACACAACCCGCAAGTATAGGTTTACTTCTGTAAACTTTTATTTCAACCCAGATGGAGTCATTGAGTTGTGACAGAATTTGGTTACCGAACTGGGTTGCACATAAGGATTGTTCACAGTAAATTAGTGTTCCACCCCCACGACCTCTCTGTCTGTCCCCTCGGAAAAGGTTGTATTTATCAATCCTTAGGCTATCATTGGAGATATCACTTGTGCACCAGGCTTCAGTGATCATAATCAATGACGGTCTGCATATAGAAGCTAATGTACTTAGTGTTAAGTGTTTGCTTAGAACTGATCTAGTATTTACTAGGATAATAGATAAACACTGGTTATGTGGTTTCAGTAAGTGGACAACATCTTGATAAAATAATCCATGAGTATCCTCTATATGCATGTTATTAGACTCATTTGGTGTCGACAGTGTCAGCTATCTCCCAGGAAATATGCCTTGCCCTAGCTGTAGACTGTTCGCTATGCTGGCAAGAAATTGCTCTGGTATCATGCATGCTATATGCATGATGCCATGTGTTTCTGTTAACTGGCGCTGGTGAAAATCCTGCCCGAAAGTATAACCGATATGAGTATTCGGTAATTTGTTGCCAGTACAAGAATGAAGTGTTTGTATATGTTCCGGATAGTCACCAGACCATAGCAAATTTTGTGCAGAAATTGGCACATGCTCCCTACTAGATACATAGGATGTATGAGTGGGTTCTGTTGGCTTGCTAAATGTTGTCTGTGGCCGATATTTGGGGGATTTTCTATAACTTTCAGTTGATAGAACATTAGAAGGGGGTTGGCTAACAATGGGTTTACGTAGTGGATGAGCAGAATAATACCTACTACCTTGCTGTGCTGTTTGTCTAGAATTAGTGGTAGGATATAACTGACTTTCCACTTGACACCAATTAGGCCTACCTCTAGGGGCTAGGTCTACCATATTTGACTTTCTCTTAGGATGATGACTCGGAGGTGCTTTCGTCCCTATCATATCAAAGGGCTTTCTTACTCCGGGTTCAGTATTTAATTTATTTACTCCTTTTTCCCTTTTCTTATGATCAACTGGTTGATGATGGCTAACAGGGCAGTCAGCACATGCTATGTAGCGATTCTGTTCCTTGGACCCCTCATGCGCTTTAGTTTTCTTAATGGAAATAGGACGTTTGTCATAACGCCTAGAAAACTTGCTAACTTGGGTGGCTACGTTCGACTGGTGCTTCACAGTGGATGGATTGTCAGACTGAGGAGTAACTGACTTAAAAGGGGATGGGTGGAACACCAGTGGGATGGGTTTTAATGGTTTCGGGCTCTTGACGTTTGTGTCAGTGTGAAAACGATGTATTTCAACATTATGTCCCGTTGACTCATCTATGTCCACCATTTCAGTGTCAGCATAAGTGTCGTTATATAATACTTGGCTAATATTAGTCTGTGCTTGAGAAAATGTCTGGTGTATACGGTCATCAGGTTTTTCAGTAGACGGAATAACGCATGGAACATCATCTACAGTTGTCCTATTAGAGTTATCAGTATTCAGTGTTCCTAAGCGGCATCGTCTTTGGCACGGTGCTTAATCGGGTGCAACCTTAATGTTAGTGTAGGGTGTTGAAGAGCCTATTATCTTACCAGCTTACAGAAAAATTCTGGCTTCTTCGACAGAGCTGAATTTGAAAAGCACCGGACATAAGTGGTTTGCAGATTTCTTACGAAGACGCAAAACCTGACATTCTGTCAACGACATATTACAAGCCTTCAGACACGAATCTTTAAGTTTGGCAATAGGCTCCCTGTCTGGAATGTTATAGGCCAAGACGTTATGTGAAGACATAATCCTCTTAACAGCTTCTTCAGCCAAATAGTCAATTATGCGCTCGGATTTCATAAGTGATTCAAGACAGATGTTTTGTGATGGGTCACACAATGCTTTCAAACTTGCTCTGTAGGTCTGCCATTGACTTCTGAAGTATCAGTAAATCATTTTTGCTACAGGCCGCATTCTCTGCCAGTTCATCCATGATATCAGATACCATAACTCTGGGTGTGTGTGGTGTAAAAAGCGTAGAATCGTCAACGGAGCTGAGGCCCTCAGATGGTTGACGAGCGTTAGATCTCAGTCTCTTAACGATACTTACACGTTTGATTGACTTTACCATTACAGAATAAGAATTTTCACAATTTCCAGAAAAAAGTCTTGAGGATATAAAAAGGTAGCTGTATTACCGAAGTATCGAAACAACTACGATAAACAGATATATTGCAAAATAAAAAGTCAGACTTTCCTTTACAGTGCTTGCTGTGAACAAAATCCTGAGTTCCACGTGGTTAGAGAGGGTATCAGAAGATTCCGAGTTGTAGATTTCACGGGTGAATACTATATGTAGTTTCAGGTGATACAATACAATCCTTGTTAAGTATTGATATGTGGATAATGTGAGGAAAGCGGCTAATTTCCAAAATAATACGGAAAGATGATTCACGCAGAAACTGAACACCCGTAGCACAGCAGTTCAAACAGAGAATTACTGCTTACAAAATAACAAATGATCAGAATCACCCAAACAAAGGTGTTCTGCCATTGAGTAGGTATAGGCTCCCTCGGGGAAATCCTAGAAGGATAGCTCATCAGAGGGCAAGGACCCGGGTGCGATCGCACTTCTTTTCCCTGCGGGTTTGCCGTCCCTGGAATTCCTTACCGGCAGATGTAGGTATGGCACCATCTGTGGACGCCTTTAAGCGAAGGCTGGACAACCATGCAGCGACACAAGGACTGCATCCAAATGGCCTATCCCCTTAAAATTGCATACACCATTCAAAGGTAAACAATTAAACTGGTCGTTTTACTTCTTTACATTCTCTTCAGTCTTACTCTCCTGACAGCTTTAACTACACCTATTATTATTATTATTACTGGTATATATACCGGTTGACTGGCTGTTGTTACGTTTTCTTATTCTTTTTCTGTCTGTTAGTCTGAATACCTTCACTAATTATATCTATTATTATTATTATCTCTTTTCTATTGACGACGATACCGAAGGACCAACTGGTGAAAGGATCAACTCCATTCACAGTAGTAACAGTCTTAACACACCTCATACTACAAACCACATATAATTAATCCCTGCACTACTCCTATTGGAGTCAACCAAAGCTACGGCAGTAGAGTGGCGGGACGAGCTGCGCAGACGTTTACCGAAGATCAGGAACCTCTACCTCACAATCAAGAGGCGAGCAGAAAGAAAGCAAATTGGTTTATACTAGCTCGTAAAAACGATATTGGATATTGAAACATGAGCGTAACAGCCGAGTGTTGCGTTACATTCGGTATTTTGCGCGCGCTCCTTGACATGCATTTTCATGTTAATTTATGTTTATATGGAGATATAAATTATTATTATTTATTCGACGTGCTTTTTTCTCTCTAACCGGAAAATACCTATTTTGTGAATTATCCGCTTGGGAAACCTGATTTTCCTAGCCGGTGAATTAAATTCAACCATTACCTAATAATAATAATCACTTTATTCCACAACAATAAGAATTTACAGCATGGAATTTTCAGCGTTTCATTTTACATATTGCATTGGTTTAGCTCTTTTTATAATTATATAAATTTACGAAATGTTAAAAATATTGATAATTAATAGGAAAAAATAAAAACCCCAACAAAATCACACCATTTCTAGGTCATAGTGAATAATAAATAAATAATATAACAAATCACACATGCAATAATATGCATCATTACATTTTATAGTTTAGTTATTGATTTAAAAGTTGTAAAAGTTCTTTTCTGATATTCGTCTCTTCACACAATACTCGTGCCAAATATGGTACGGTCGAATATTCATATTTTGTAGTACGAGCATAAATGTTTATGAAATGTCTTCTGGTCTTACCCGAAGAGATACAAGGAAACAAATGTGAATAAAGAGGATGTTCACTATCAGACAAAATCACTTTAGCTAAGTGTTTACAAGAATTCATGTGCCTATTGACGACAGTGTCGGTTAGTTGAGTCAAAGGGATAGCACTGACCCTACTCACAGCCTTCAATGTTCTTCGTAGTATTATATGGTCTATCTTGAGTAGCCCAGGGGGAAGAATAATGAAGAACAATAAAGAATGATGGGCAAAACACATGAACTAATAAATTGTATGAGAAGAGATTGGGTTATACCTGAGTGCCTCAACTTCTTCATGTAATAAGTCAGACAGAAAATCTTTTTAGAAACTATAAGAATATGAGACGACCATCAAAGGTTTGAAGAGAAACTAATGCCAAGATAAGAAACACTTGACTTACTCTCTATCATGTTACCATCAATATTACAACAATCATGAGATTGGGTCAATCCATGCATGTCTTTTTCATTTCTCAAGCTGAAATCAACAGTATTACATTTAGTTGGATTTAGTTTAAGACCATTTGAGCCAGACCAATCCTTAACTTCAGCTAAGAAGCCATTCATATGGGAACAATCCAATGTGGAAACTACAGGGACAGAAACAGTCAGATCATCAGCATACTTAATGAAGTTAACGTTTGGTGAGTTCGGAAGGTCATGCAAAAAGAAAGAGAAAAGAAATGGAGAAGGTACTGCACCTTGAGGCACACCACTTTCAGTTAGCTGAGAAGTGGAGCGCTTTCCAGCCAAAACAGTGTGCTGTTTCCTATCCTTAAAATAAGAAGACAGCCACCTAGTTGCCCAGGACTCTGTCTGTGCTGAAATCATCTTTCCTAATAAAAAGGTCCTAGAAACAGAGTCGAAAGTTGCAGTATATAAAGTTTAGCACATGCCAGCAGGAATTTAGAAAAGAATATCAAGACTTGCTATAATTTTAAAGAAAAAATTTATGTACATAATAAACCATGAAATGTTCGCTAGCATTTGCAAAATTCATATATAAATAGATATATACAAATACTTGGTGAATGCGTGTGCTTGCAGCACAGTTAACGAACAGTAAACAATGATACTAGTAAATATTTATGGTTATAATGAAATGAATGTCGACAACAATAATAATAAGTATTTCTAAATGAGATTACGTACTTTTTTAATGTCAGTCAACAAAATGAACATAGCGGGCAGGTTTACAGATCTGCCGACCACTGCGTGTCTGTACAGGGGAAGTGTGAAGAGCGAGAGAGTTGGGGTTGCATTGATTTTCTGATTGTTTACTGGTGCCGGCGTTGCTAGTGTTTCATATTCGCTGTCGGTGTACGGTAGTTTAAGAAGATCGATAGAAACAGTCTCCGGTTTACCATGTTTATTCAGCGTGAAGTATTTATCTGTGCGTTTAAGTACTAGAAAAGGACCTTCATATGGATGTTGCAAACCTTTTCTAATGGCGTCAACGCGAATACAAATACAAATCTGCAAGTGAGTAGATTCTGATTAACTTGAGCTTTCTGAAGTGATTGGCGAGGGGCTACTGGTCGAAGCTGGAGCATTTGCTGGGTAAGGCGGTTGGTGAAGTCGGAGATATTTACTTCAGTTGAATCATTAGGCGGAACTAACTGACCAGGCAACGTGAGGGTAGTACCGTACACAAGTTGAGCTGATGTACATCCCAAATCTTCTTTGACAGTTGATCGGATACTGAGAAGAACTAACGGTAGGTGTTCACTCCACTTAGATGAGTCAGCTTGTGCCATTAATGAGCTTTTCAGTTGTCGATGGAAACGTTCCACCAGACCATTCGCTGCAGGATGATAAGCTGTAGTGGAGATATGGTTCACTCCAAGGAGTCTCGTAAACTCTCGAAACAGAGTTGATTGAAATTGAGCTCCTCGGTCTGTTGTAATCGTTGTTGGTACTCCGTAGTTTGACACCCAACGATCTAAGAAAACCAAGGCGGTATTTTCTGCAGATATGTCGTTGAGTGGACAAGCAATAGCCTATCGGGTAAATCGATCAGTGGCAGTAAGTATATGAGTAAACCCTCTGGATGGCGGTAATGGTCCAATAATATCTATGTGCACGTGTTGGAATCGTCTATCCGGTAAACTGAACTGCTTTGGAGGTGTAACGGTATGATGATGTACCTTGGATCTTTGACATTGCAAGCACTGGTGGGCCCATTTCTGAATATCGGGGTTCATCTTGGGCCAAACAAAACGTTCACTGATCAACTTGACCGTAGCACGTATAGCAGGATGAGACAAGGAATGCAGATGTTCAAACAAAGGTTTTCGACAACTTAGTGGGACAAAAGGTCTATGAACGCCGGTTGAAACATCGCAGACGATGGTTGCATCAGACAGGGGAATAGGTACGTCCTGCAACTGTAGGGAGGAGTTTCGTCTGCAAGAATGAAGTTCGGCGTCATTTTTCTGCAGCTTGGCTATATTGTCTAAGCTAATATCTGTCGAAGATAGGTGATTAACGTCACATCGAGATAAAGAATCAGATACGATACTGGAATCTCCTTTGATGAACTGGATGTCTGTTGAGAATTGTGAGATGTAATCCAGTTGTCTGGCTTCTCTCGGAGAGTGTCTATCCAACGAAGTGGTGAAAGCGTAGCAGAGAGGCTTATGGTCCGTTAAGATAGTAAAATGTCTACCTTGTAGTAGGAAGCTGAAATGTTTTACTGCTAGGTAGATGGCTAACAGTTCTCTGCTAAATGTGCTGTAACGAGTTTGTGCAGGTTCCAACTTTTTGGAGAAGAAAGCAAGTGGAGTGGTGTCATTATTGAACTTTTGTTGTAAAACTGCTCCCACTGCTACCTGCGATGCATCTGTACATAAAATGAGTGAAGCTTGTGGACTGATATGAGACAACATTACGACGTTGGATAAGGCATATTTTGCGTCATAAAATGCTGCTTTTGCTTCTTCAGACCACTGAAATTTCTTTGAATTGCGTCTAAGTAGGTCGGTCAGTGGCTGAACTATGGAGGCACATGATGGAATAAAACGTCGGTAGAAGTTGAACATCCCGAGGAAACGTCTAAGTTTCTTTAAGGAATCAGGTTCGGGAAAGTTCTTAATAGCTTCTATCTTATCTTCGGTAGGTCTGATGCCTTCGGCAGTTATTCGATGTCCTAAAAATTCGATGGATGGGGAACCAAAAATACATTTCTTTGGATTGATCACAACTCCAAATTGTTCAAATCTTTGAAATAACAAGCTTAAGTGTTCCATATGTTCTTCCATCGATGAGCTGGCAATTAAGACATCGTCGATATATACAAAGACAAAATCAAGACCTTGGGTAACCTGGTCCATAAAACGCTGAAATGTTTGCGCGGCATTCTTTAGACCGAAAGGCATTCTCAAGAATTCGAATAATCCAAAAGGTGTGATAATTGCTGTTTTTGGAATGTCTTCTGGGGCGACTGGTATTTGATGATATGCTCTAACCAAGTCAACTTTAGCAAAAATGGTCTTTCCATGTAACGTCAAGGAGAAGTCGTAGAGATGAGGTATAGGATAACGGTCTGGTACCGTAGCGTTATTCAGAGCGCGATAATCTCCACATGGTCGCCAGTCGTGATTAGTTTTGGGAACCATATGCAAAGTTGAAGACCATGGACTGTTGGATGGTCGTATGATGCCCAGCTGCATCATATGTTCAAATTCCGACTTAGCTGCTGATATTTTATCCGGTGGTAACCGTCGTGGACGTGCCTTCACAGGTTGTCCTGTTGTGATGATTTTATGCGTAACTGTATGGGATATATCTTCGACGTTGTATGACGGTTTAAAGATTCTCGGAAATCGTTGCAATAAGGTAGAGAACATTTCACTCTCCGGCTTTTCTACACAGATGCTATGAACAGAGTGGTCACCTGTAATACCGTAGATCTTGAGTTGGGTGCAATTGTCAATCAGTTTTTTCTTGTTGATGTCCACTAACAGATTGAAGTGACTTAGGAAGTCTGCACCAAGTACAGCGTGACGTACGTCAGCTACTATGAAGATCCATGTGAAATGTCGGCGTAATCCTAGGTTTAGAATCATTGACTGTTCACCATACATCTGTGTGTTGGTTTGATTGGCAGCGCGGAGTGAAAGTGTACCAGGTATTTTGGCTGATCGCCTGGATAGTGAGGGGGGAATAACACTGACCTCGGCGCCTGTATCTACCAGGAATAATGTGCCAGTAGTCAAGTCCCCCACGTAGAAAAGGCGACTGGAATGATTGTCAGTAACAGCCGTCGCCATTACTGCCTGGCTAGGGAGTTTCCCTGAGTTGCGTCACCACTATTGTACATGCACGGTCGGACACACTTCAGGGCATTATGCCTATACCTCCTATGATACCAGCAAATGTTACGGTTTTGAGACGGTGTTCTAGAACGTCGTCTAGATCTCGACCGCGGTTGCTTGGACACTATCTGTGACTGGTTCCACTGTGCTCGAAGCTCAGATACTTCCAGTCGTAGGTCTTGCATTTGAGATGTTAACTGGGAAAGTAAGCAAAACATTGGTGCGTCCTTAATAGAAGTGTAAGGGCTTGGTGGTACTACCTCTTCAGGAACAGTGGTACGTTTAGATGGAGTCATTGTCAAAAAATATTTAAGTATAGAGATATACAAAATAGCAAAACGTATAATAATAATAATGTATTTCATATAAATTTACAAATTTACATGAAAAAGCATGCCATTTTTACAGGCACGATCAAGTATGATATAATATCAAATCGTAGATTGTCTACAAGTTAATCGTATTTCAACTGTTAAATATTCGATACATATAATACACTCATTTTCTGAATTAGGCCGTATAGTTACTGAATTGTACAGTTGTCCTCCAGGTTGAGCGGGAAAATCGACTTCGTTCCGTTTTCAACCCGTGGTTGTAGGCATACGATAACCAACCAATATTGAGGTAAGTACACCTTTTACAAGGGATTGGAATCTGTTTTAGAAAAATTAATGTGCTGAGGTGAATCATTAAATTGTAATGAAATAGGTAAGTGCAAGTATCATTACTTATTTTAAATTATTATCAAATTTGGATATAAATCAAGAATAAGACTCGATGCCGTACACACCAAAGTTATATGGAGGAATTACTTCAAGCTTTATTTTTTTCCCAAGTATTTGTAATCCATCCAAAACATACTTGGGTTTTTTTGTTAATGCGAAGATAATATTTCTATATTTCTTGATGTGCTCCATTGAATGACTAGTTATCATATTGTTCCCATAGACAAATGAATGCAACCTTATAATTTTACCATGAACCAAATTTATGTAATTGAAATAATACTTATCCATGCCTGTACAATTGGTGTGTCCTACACAGGTAGGAAAAAATGTATTTTATTAAATTACTTTTATTAAATATGCTTACTAATCGTATATGTAATTTATCATATTGATGATGCCTGTAAACTGGCGTCCCTCATGTAAAAAATGAGAATATACTATTATTATTATTAATAATAAATGCATTAATAAAGGAAACACCCTAGGGTAACAACATTCATTTGCAATGTATAATGCTACAGATATATCACAAACTATCATGATATCCACTTTTGGTTTTAATACAATTATCCTCATGCCAGTTGTTTTTATTTTATACCTTTTTGTGCATTTAGTGCACAGCCGTACCCTTCAGAGAGTAGGAGTATAATAAGTAATGAAGAGCTATAAGATGTTAAGTTTAATGGAGTAAAATGAGGATCAAGTAAAGACGTTGTCAGAAAATAAATGAGATAAGACATTGTAGAGTGGTATGAAAAGATCTGACGATAGACAGCAAGTAAATTTATAAGATGCCCCATAAATCTGAGCAGATCCGACATGGTCGCATCTCAACAAAAGGCTGGGTGAATGGTATATATTTAAAGGTAGAAGCATGATCTGTCTAGGCGATCATTGTTATCTTTCTCAAGATAAAGATTTAAGCCCTCATAAAAATCAGAAGTATCTCGAGCCTTCAAATTTTTTAAAGCTGTTCCTGCAGAATGGGGCGGTTCACCTTAGTGATCCCCACCATATCTACTGATCAGCTAACTCCACCCTCCCACCTTTTTTGATGTTAGGCTCTGAGACTATGATTATTATGGTTACCGCAAATATATTGCTTGGTACCAGACATGTTCGTACCCCATATTCCATCTCCCTAGCTTTCTTAATGAGTGCTTCAAATAGGTCCCCGCGTACATCTTTATGAACATATTATATATGTATGTATGCATGCGTCCTAATGAACAGATTACTTTATAAGAAGTAAAAAACCTTGAAGAATAACAAGAATAGGTTTTGTGAATAGTGGAGCAAGATTCAGCAGAACAATATAGTTAGGGTTCAATATAGGTAGTATGAACTGAAGGTAAGGTCGGTTGGCAGGACCAAGTGTACTAAATTATCATGACAGTTTTATATATAGTAAACATTTGACATTGCAAAGTAACCTGTCTACATATATTATAAAAAGATATTAGCAGAACCAACAAAATTTCAGCATTTGGTTAACGATACTACAGAAAGTTAGTGAGTCTTACAATTAGCCGTAAAGTAAATCAATCTATGTATAATAAGAGTGTAATCAGTGTTATAATTCGTATTATCAAAGAATACATTAGGCTCAAAAACTGAATGTTATAAGGGAAATAAGAGTGATAAACTAAGAGAACATTTGCTGCGTAAGTAATCATTTTAAGTATTTTAGTGATAATCTAATTTCAAGTATTGAACATGCATAATTACTAAGTATTATTAGGTTAGTCTAGGAACTAGTGTACTGTCTGTAGTTCAATATTGAAATGTCATGGTTTCACCACTCTACCAGCAGTTGAGATCATTTAGAAGGGCTAGGGTGGACATGTTAATATGTTTTTCTAGGCTCTTTTTGAAACTGTCAGGCCTTTCACAGGATCTAATCTCAGAGGGTAGTTGGTTCCAAAGTTTGCAATATTTAATGGTGAAGAAGTTAGCTCTAGTGGTGAGCTTATGGGTGTTAACCTTGAGAAGGCAGTTATGGTTGTTCATACGATTTAGGATTAGAAAATATCGAGTGATACTTCTAAGTTATTGTTAATGAAGTATTCTTCCCAGTCAAAACTTCTAAGCAGATCTGATAGGAATTCCCAATCGGCATTCTTATAGTCCCTATACTGATAGTGCACCGGGGAATTTTTAGGCGTGTGTTTAGTTGTTAGTCGGAATGGTAGCGTGCAGTACAATATGTTGTGATCACTGTTATCAAGTTTATTTCCTAACTCTATCGAGATGGGCTCTATTTCATGACAAAGAATGAAGTCAAGAGTGTTTTCATTTCTTGTAGGGAGGCGTACGCACTGCTTCCATCCGCCTACGTCTATAGCTTGTAGTAGCTCGTCATGGATTCTAGGTCCTGTACAGGTATCCCAGTTTACTCCAGGTAAGTTGAAATCGCCACAGACTACTTTGTAGTCAAAGTCCAGCGTAGCTGCATGCTCTAGTATTTCTCCAATAGCTATATCAGTCATTTCAGGGCTATTAGGGGGTCTGTATATACATCCCACGAGAATTTTGTTTTCGTTTGTGTGGATGCTTATCCACTGAGATTCAGGGAGTTTGTCAGTAGTTGGGTTATTGAAAGTATTAGAGTTAGTGGATTTAGAGGCATATATTAAGCAGCCGCCTCCTCTTTTGCCAACTCTATCGTTCCTATAGATGTCGTAGTTGTCTATTACAAGCTTTGAGTCAGGTATATCAGTAGTAAGCCAGGTTTCAGTCACCATTATTAGTGTTGGCCGTTCTATGTATGCCGGGCAGCGAAGCGATGTTATTTTGTTAAGGAGAGATCTAGCATTCAGGAGCATAATCGTTAGTAAATCAGAGTTATTGGGGGAGAGGTTAACATGGTTACTTGTTACTATCCCTACGTTATGTTTGGAGGGGCTCTGAGGTGAGACAGAGTCAGTGTGTGTACTATTTCCTGGATGAATTGTGCAGCGACTGGGGCTGTTGTTTGCTGCATCCGAAAATAATCCTTTTGCAATTTTTTGACCTTTAGCATCCATGGGTGGGCATCTGCGTTCATAGTTTGCTTGACCTAGGTACCCTGTGTTAAGATTACCTTGGTAGTTGTACCTCATGGGTCTTTCATAGTCGTATGCATATTGGCTCACATCACATGTGTGAGTGAAGTTATTGGGAAGGTCAAGTGTCGATCTATACTGAGGTTGCTGAGGTTTAACATAGATAGTGTGAGAGTTTGGACGAGAATATTCATTAATATGGTGCCTATATGAGTCCCGTTTAGTGCTCCATATATCCTGATGATCCATTCTACCTTGCATTCCCAAGTTATGTGCGTTGCTAGGCATATTACTCCTAGTTCGGGAAGAGGTGTTCTTACTCACATGATGGATGACGTTTTTGGGAATATGGTTTTTTACCCATGCATTGTCACCTTTTAGACTGACATGTTGCTTATTAGACTTATTGGACTTATTGAGAGGGAGATATGTCGAAGTCTGGAGTGGGACTCTAGGCTTTGTCGTCTTTCTTGCAGTTTCTACTGCGGGACTCTCGGGCTTGCATGCAGATTGAGTGTGGTCTACCAGTGATTTCTGGTCACACATAGTTTGTGAGTCAATGTCAGCCTAATGTATGTCAGCAGGTTTCCCAGATATGCTCTCATGTACTTTAGGATTGCACCCAGTAACACTGCTCTTACTGAATTTCGAGTCGCTTTTACTTGCCGATTTTTTTCCCAACACTATACAAGTGACTTGCTGTGCTTCAGTGTCCGTCGACACTTTAGCACTGATACCAGGTGTAGTTCTCGGTGTGGTCAACTTTCTATCGAAGGAGTTCTTGGTTGCTTGCCTTTGGTTAGTTGTTTTATCCGAGACTACCTTAATAGTCTTGAATTTAGTGGCAGTAGCCAGAAGATCTTCGGCCTTCTTAAATCGTTCAGCTATTATGTAGCTGTCGAACCTAAAGCGTATACGACAGGGATGCTTTAGGTCTGTTTTACTTAGGCGAATGCACTGACAAGGTGCGCTCAAGAGATTTGCAGCCTTCAACAATGAGTGCTGGACCGACTTTATGAGCTCGCTATCTGGTACATTATACACTATAGCGTTTTGTTTCGAAGCCAGCCTTTTAACAACTTCGCTGGATAGAAAGTCAATGGCGTTTTCTAGCTCCTTCGCATTTTCTGAGTCAGTAGGCGTCATTTTAGAGGTCATATTAAAGAGCTTTAGGATTGTAGGATCCTGCAGTTCCTTTTTCATAAGTGAGATAGTTTCGGGTATACATTCAAATGAACTTAATTTCGTTTTTGATTCATCAATCTGTAGCTGCATCTCTTTAATAATGCATGTTAAGTAAGAGAGCTCTACTTTTTCAGACAGAACATCTTCCACCTGTATAACAGGGGTCAGAGTTATGCTCGAGTCTTTTCTGTTGGGTGAACTACTTATAATAAGGGGTGGTAATGTGTTATTAGACGAGCTGGTGCTATTTTCTAAATTACTGGTGTTCACACGAACACTCTTTTTAGAATTTCGGCCCATAGTTATTAAAGATCAATCAACAGTAAGCAATAAATGAATATAAACGAAAACATGTGCAAAAGCGTCACCTGGTTCGAACGTACCGGGTTTGCGATCCTGATTTATAAACCAAAAACTAATGAACTTCTCCATAGTTTTCCTTAGTGTGACGTTGTTCTTAGATTATAAAAAGGAGGATGAGCACTGCGAAAGAGTGGATCCAAACTTGATAACTGGCGGTGATATAACTGCGTATTTGGAAGCTAAGGTAGCAGCCAATATAAGTTAAAGTTGATGAGTGGTATAATGTCCCCTACAATATTCCAGAAATCAGTAAAAACATATCCACGTTATGGAGAGAGATTGTGACGTCCGATCAGAATCGAGCGCGTATAGGGTGGACATGTTGATGTGTCTCTCTAGGCTCCGTTTGAACCTATTGGGGTTTTCACAACATCTAATTTCAGATGGTAGTTGGTTCCAAAGACTGCAATATTTAATGGCGAAAAAGTTTGCCCTAATGGATTTTCTGTGGGTAGCCACCTTGACAAGGTAGTTGTGGTTTCTCAGCTGATATGATTTAATATTTTCCCACGTTATGGATGAGTTACTATAACAGTGTTTTCTTATGACTTTGAATAGTAGAAATAAGTTGCACTTCACTCTCCTTAATCACAGAGGTTCTAAATTCAGACGCATACACCTGTCAACATATTCCACTGGTTGGTCAAACCCTATTATGCGTTTCGTTAGGAATCTCTGAACACTTTCAATTTTTTTCGGTCTGCAGACCTTAGGTTACTATACAGGAGAGCACAATATTCAAGTTTGGGGCGGATACACGTTCTATATGTAGCTAATCTTGCTTCTTGGGTGTAGAAGTTACGCAGCACAAAGCCACTAAGTCGTTTACAGTCGGATACCACCTTATTTGCATGATCGGAAAAGGTTAGATCTGAGTATGTTATCCCGAGATCTGTGACAGTGTTCAGTTCCGGGAGGAGCTTACCGTACATATATAGGCACATTCTCGGTTTCCAGCGTCCCAGGTGGGCTAAACCTCACTTGTCTGGGTTGAACGTCAGTTGCCACTTTTCGCTCCAATCGCCTATATTGTTTAAGTCATGTTGGATTTTGCTTTCGACGCTCTTATCATCGTACCCGTAATCATATGCTATCTTGAGATCATCTGCAAAGAGGTATGGCTTGCCATACTTGATCACAGAGACTATGTCATTTATAAATAAGAGGAATAGAATAGGGCCAAGAACGCTACCCTGTATCACACCACTAGTTATCGGCTTTGATGAAGACAGCTGGTGGTTGATTTTGACTAATTGCTCTCTTTCTGTGAGAAAAGAATTTATCCATTTGAGAAGTTTCCCGGTTATTCCGTAGGATTGGAGTTTTGTTATGAGTCTGATATGTGGGACTTTATCGAAGGGCTTGCTAACGTCGAGAAATAATGTTGTTACCGAATGCCCATTATCAATGCATTGTGTAATGTAGTCAAAATAATAAGAGTGGCAAGTAATACATGACCTTCTACTTAAGAAACCGTATTAGGATGGGGATAGTAGGTCATTTGACAGCAAGTACTGAATGATTTGAGTTTTAACTATCTTTTCCATTAGGTAAACCACTTCTGTCATGGTTGAAGGACTACCTAACTGAAAGGCAATTTTGCACCAAGGTCAATCGAGTGCGATCATCTTGGCACAGCTCGTCATCAGGAGTGTCACAGGGTTCTATCCTGGGACCACTGATGTTCTTGATTTTTATCAATGATTTACCATGCCGTCTAAGCTGCCCGACTCTTCTATACGCTGATGACGTGAAGATATGAAGGGCGATAAAGTGTCCGGAGGACTCAGATAGACTGCAGGCAGATCTAAGGCTTCTGGAAGACTGGGCGGTAGCCAGTGGCATGACTTTCAACCTGAAAAAGTGCAAAGTAGTGAAGTTACGCACCTGTAGTTTGCAGAATGCAAGTTACACCCTGTGCAATGAAAGCTTGTCCTGCTCAACGTCGGAACGCGACTTAGGTCTAGTTCTAACGGAGAAAATGGACACAAGCGTAAATTACACGCTTAGTGGGATGACCTGAAACCATACCTACGCACCCTAGACTGGGGACCATACTTTACATGCAGCTCGGCTATAGAGGCAAACAACTTACTCTACGAGAACCTAGGATTTGCACATGACTTCATCGCTCCAGCAAGACTTGTGAAAACGAGGCCTAAACAGCCTGACTTCATCCCCGTAAAGATTCGAAACCGACTGCGTAAGCATGCTAGGCAATTCTACAGATGTAGTGACTTTTCATCACTCATTACACTCAAGCAAACTTATGATTCATACAAATCTAATCAGTTATCTGAGTCCATCAAACTAGAACGCATCCTCCTTTCACGGCCCGATAATACAGAGGCATTGGTAAAACTAATCAAGTCACGAATTAACAACAACAGAATAAGTATCCCTAACTTATTACTAGATGGAGAAAAACTATACGAAGACCCACAGGAGATATGCGAGTTATTCAGCTCCGACTTTTCTAGCTACTTTACTAACGAAGAAACAGTAGGTAGTCTTGATGTTCCGATAATACCGTATCACTTTTTGGGTAATATAACATTTACCCAACAAAAGATTTCCTCCGCTATAGCATCCCTCCGGACATCATATAAAGCTGGACCTGATGGAATTCCATCTATCTTGTTGAAAAGAGGTGGTGAGGACATACCCATTATCCTCCTAAAGTTTTTCAATCTGTCCTTAAATAATGGCAGTTACCCAGAGTGCTGGAAGCTGTCGTTTATAACCCCTAGGCACAAACTAGGACCAACTTCTAATATCGAAAACTACCGACTGATCAATATCACGTCAGTAGTTTCTAGGGTTATGGAAAAGTTATAGGGCAAGATATTGCTTCATACCTCCACCTTCACAAATTGTTTGCTCCAGCACAACACGGCTTCTTGAAAAGTCGATCATGCTCCACCTGCCTACTTGACTACTTTGATGATGTTACCGCTAAGCGAGATCATAGTTTGCTTGTCACAACCCTCTTCTTTGACTTCGAAAAAACCTTTGATAAAGTGCCACACAAGAGACTAATCCTTAAACTAAAGTCGTACGGGTTCCAGGACCCCTTGTTATCCTGGCTCATTTCTTTCTTGGAAGATCGTTCCCAAGTTGTGAAATATGCAAATGATTACTCGTCACCCAGACCCATACGAAGTGGAGTAATTCAGGGTAGCGTACTAGGTCCATTTCTTTTCGTAATCTACATTAACGATATCTGCAGCGTAATCAAGCATGGTACCCCATACCTCTTTGCTGACGATATAAGATTGTATGCAGCTTCCCCCATTTTACACTGAACGAGGGATTCACATATATTCAAGACAATAATAATAATAGTATATTCTCATTTTTCTTTACGTGAGGGACGCCAGTTTACAGGCATCATCAATTCGATAAATTACACATACGATTAGTAAGTATAGTTAGTAATGATAATATAATAAGGTACATATTTATTCATTCAAATATAGGACACACAAGTTGTATAGGAATGTATAAGAATTATTTAAGTTACATATTTAAATTGTATGATTTACGGTTAAATAACATGGTTGTTGTCATTTTATCTTTAGTTTGTGGGGAAAATCGGATAACTGGTGATTCAATGGAACACACCAAGAAATATAGAGATATTGACTTCGCATTAACAAAAAACCCAAGTATGCGTTGGATGGATTACATATACTCGGGAAAATAAATAAAGCTTGAAGTCAATTCCCTCATATAACAATAAAATGCGTCTTACAATAATATATTCCCACTTTATGCACTTGAGGGACTCCAGTTGACAGGCATCACCAATATCATAATAATGCACACATGAAGTAAAAATGTTTCAAATTTTTCACCAACACAAAATATATATACAAGGGAAGATAATGAAATATTGACCGTAAGTACACTCTGCATAAGTTAAAACAGTTTATATGGCATAATCCTAGGCACAATTATTGTTTGAATTTGTTGAACATGAGCGAAACAACTGAGTGTCGCGTTACATTCGGTCGATATGGTGGGCTAGTCACAAAAGTATAAAAATGGCTTATAAAACGTTACTCAGTTTACCGTAAACGATGTTTTAAGCAATATAAACCGCAAAAGGCTCACCACAGCAGTTAGTATCCAGTTAAACATCCAGAGAAGTAATTATAATTCAGCAACTGGTGAATTTTTTATTCTTTTCGGTCTGGAACCTGAGTAACTGCGAACCAGTGCACACAAAAATGTCGAAAGAGGCATGCAGGAGCAGAATTTCACCATCGAATGAGTCATTGGGATCTGAGATGCAGCTATCAGCATATTTTCGTCATTTCATAGATATCCAGATTTATTGACGCTGTATAGGTAGTGATTTGGATTTGTCGTCATGATCGACATATGGACGAATATTCAAAATCGGAATAAAACTTGTTTGCATTTCGGATTCAGTTAATTACATCGCGTGTTGGGTTTGATTACTCTGCGATTTTGATATATTCCGCGGTGTCGCCGTGATTATGGGAAGTGTGCATATGCTTTATATGCATTACTTTCTTGGCTGCAATCTCCACTGAGTGTATACAACGGGAACTGTGGATTTATGTATTTGCTCATAAATGTGGATAAAATATCGCCGCACTCCTTTTGGAAAGGAGTGTCACACCATATATCCATTTTTGTTAATTCTTCATGTATGGAGTTCATAGTTGTACCGATATCTGTATTTGTGCAGGTATACGTCACCTTTAAGTTATCTTCATACAGTATTGGCTTGCCTATAATAAAGCACTCACATATACTGTTTATGTATATAATGAAACGAAGGGGTCCCAATACACCTTCCTGGATGACACCACTGCTAATCGGCGTAGGCCTGGAGGTCATCGAGCCGATTTTTGTTGTCTGATTTCTGTCACTGAGAAATGATTTTATCCAGTTGTGGAGGGGGTTGCGTATCCCTAGTGAGCATATCCTGCTGACTAACAGACTATGTGGGACTCTGTCGAAGGCTTTCCTGATATCAAAATAGAGGATAATTACTAGTTCTCTCCTATCTCTTCTATAGGTGACTTCGTTGAAAACGTCTATATGGCAAGTGACGCAAGATCTTTTTTTAAGGAATCCGTGTTGCGACTGGTTGATGAGTTTGTGTGCTTAGGTAGTAGTTTTGGCCCCTCCTTTATGCTTAGGTAATATATACGTGTTTTTCCAAGTTTCAGGGTAGGTCCCAGTCACTAGTGAGAGGGTGAATATTCTAAGTAATAGTACTATCATATCCGTACCACCGTTTTTGTATATGACAGATGGTATATCATCTATCCCACAACTACCGTTAGCTTTTGATGTCTTTACCGCTGATGCTATATTTTGCATATTAAAGTTGATTTCACCTAACTCGTAGTTATTTTTGCAGGTTATATCGAGGATTGGAGACGGATGCTCTTTGGTGTTTTTGGAGAACCATTAATTTAGGAGTTCACAAATAATCTGGGGATCATCATAAATTATACCTTCATGCTCCAAGTGGCTAACATTATTTTCTTCACCCTTGTTTAGTCGTTTTTGCAAGATCTTGCAGAGTTCCTGAGTTTTAGAGGTGCCCCCTGGGGCTTTATTTTCCTCAAGTTGTGCCTTCATTTTATGTCTCTGCTCAAGATTTTTAAATGTATCATGTATCTGGTGTAATGCGCTAAATTCCTTATATAAATAAAATTTCCTTGTAAGTTTCTTTAGTTTTAATCGAGATTTGTGGTCTATGAATAGAGTTGGTGACATTAAGGCAGATATTAAGGGTGCGATTGCATCTCTTACCGAACTGACTGTCTTGTAGAAGGTATCAAGTGTTACTTCTAAGTTATCATTGGTAAAGTATTCATCCCAGCCAGAGCTTCTCAAGAGCGTTGGTAGGAATTCCCAGTCGGCATTTCTATAGTCCCTATATTGATAGTGAACCGGGTAATTTTTAGGTGTGTGTTTAGTTATTAGTTGAAGAGGTAGGGTGCAGTACAGTATGTTGTGACTACTGTTTTCGAGTTTATCCCCCACCTCTATCAAGATCGGCTCTATTTTGTGGCAGAGGCATAAGTCGAGAATATTGTTATGTCGTGTTGGGAGGCGTACGCACTGCTTCCATCCTCCTAGATCTATGGCTTCTAGGAGCTTGTCATAGATTCTAGGTCCAGTGCAGGTATCCCAGATCACTCTGGGGAGGTTAAAATCGCCACAAATTATTTTGTAGTAGAATTCCAGAGTAGGTATATGCTCCAGTATTTCTGCGATAACCGTATCAGTCGTTTTAGGGCTGCTGAGGGCTCTGTATATACATCCCACTAGAATTTTATTTTCATTCGTGTGGATGCTTATCCACGTAGATTCCGGGAGTTTGTCGATATTTAGGTTTGTAAAAGTATTGGGGTCAGTGGATTTAGAAGCATATATTAGACACCCACCCCCTCTTTTGTTCACTCTATCATTCCTGTGGATGTCATAGTTATCAATTATCAGCTTTGTGTCAGGTATATCATTAGTTAGCCAAGTTTCAGTTACCAGGATCAGTGTTGGCCGTTCCATGTACACCAAGCTGCGAAGGGAAGTTATTTTGTTAAGGAGAGATCGAGCATTTAAGAGCATAATTTTTAGAAAACCAGTTTTGTTGGGAGGGTAAATAGTGGGTTTTCTTGTTACTATCCCTAACTCCTGGTTGCCTGTGTTATGTTCCGGGGGATTCTCAGATTAGACATTGTCAGCGTGTCGACTATTCACTGAACAAACTGTGCTGCAAGGGGGACTATTGTTTGCTGCAACCGAAAATAATCCTGTTGCATATATTGGTTTCTGGCCTCATTACGTGGGTATCTGAAATCATTCCTCGACATTAGATAATCTTTTTCACAATTCAGATTGTTCTTTACAGGGCCGAAATAACCTGTTTCTAAGTTGTTTTGAAGGTAGTGCGCGCCAAGTCTTTCGCAGTTGTACACTTGCGGACCCATTTCGTGCATGTACATAGAAGGACCGTGATTCAATCTATACCAGTTATGCTGATGGGGCTTAACGTAACTACTACGAGGGTTCGAGTATGCATTTCCATCCATATGGTACCTAGTGGTGTCCCGTCTGGTAGCCCATGTGTTTTGATTATTTATTCTGGGTCCCGTTCTCATGTTATATGAGCCTATAGGCATATTAGAACCTAGGCTATTACGGAAATCGCGGGTCTGACCCTGTTGTTTAGTCAGCTGGGCTCCTCTTGCGTGTCTGCTAGAGTGTGATTTTGTGTGGATAGAGCTATTTCTGCTGTTAGCTTTCACCTCGTGTAGTCTGTCATCCACAGTTTGTCTACCACCCCTAGTTCGACGAAGAGCACTTCCACTCTCGTGTTCCGTCTCCTTTATGGGACCTGCCGTAATGCGTGCATAGCTCTTTTTTAGGCTTACATGCTGCTTGTTGGGCTTGTTACAAGGGAGATATGTGAACGCCTGTGGAGAGACCTTGGTTTTAGGGGACCTCTTTTCAGCTTTAACAGTGAGATTATCTTGCTTGGCCTTAAGTGCAGTGTTATCTGCCGATATTTTTAGGTTATCTGTAGCGGAAGCATCTATGTCTGCCTCATGTGCGGGGTCGGTAGCTTTCCTTGGAGTGTTCTCGCGAACTTCGAGACCCATTCCAGTGTTACTGCCCTTTTTGGGTTTCCCTTCTCCTTCGCGTGCCGTTTGTTCACCTAGTAAAATGCAAGTGTCACTTTGTGCTTCAGTGTTCTTCGATACTTCGGCACTGATGCTATTCATGATTTGTGGTATAATCGTCTTCGTATCTAAGGTATTTTCAGCTACTTGTCGTTGGTTGGGGACTTTGTCCGAGACTATTTTAACATTTTTGAATTTAGTAGTGGAGGCCAAAGTATCCCCAGATTTCCTGAATTGTTCGGCTATTATACAGCTGTCAAACCTGAAAAGTATGGGACATGTGCGGTTTTACTCCTGTTTATTTAGTCTAATACACTACAGGGTGTGCTTAAGGGGTTTGCAGCCTTTAACAACGAGTATTGAACTGACTTTATGGGCTCATTGTCAGGTATGTTGTACACTATGAAGTCCTGTTTAGAAGCAAGTCTCTTAACAATATCGCTCGACAGATAGTCCATGGCGTTCTCTAGCTCCTTAGCATGTTCCATTTCAGCATCGGTTGGCTTAGTCTTCAATTTAAAGAGTTTTAGGAAAGTGAGATCTCCCATTTCCTTTTTAAGAGGGAAGATTGTTTCTGGTACCTGGTCAAGTAGGTTTAGTTTCGTCCTAAGGTCATTTATTTGTAGCTGTATGTCGTTTATGATGCAGACTAAGTTAGTAATCTCTGCCTTTGCTGACAGGATACTAGGTAAGCTTAAGCTATTTTTTAATTAGTTAAACTTTAGACACCAATAGCTACTAATCAGCGAACGATTTCGAATTATCCAATGAGATTCGCGAACGTAGTTCAATATTGTGTAGCGCTTGATTCATTTCAGTGCGTTGCCTTACAAGGTTACGTTTGCAATTCGAGGAGGATAGTGTCTTTCAGTATTACCTGGATTTAGGCTTGCTTCGAAAGGAGAGAAGTTTCGTGTGGCGGTTTAATGACTCTAAAAAGCTATACTAGGTCAACTGATGGTTTTGTACATCTTTGTGGAATATACTGGAAGAGAGTTAGTATTAGAGAGGGTAATATTTCGTAGGAAATTTTTTCGCTAGGTCGCATCTCTCTCCAACCCAGATTGCAATTACTGGGTGCTGAAACGGCCCGTGAGAGCCGCTGCTGCCCAGACGGAGAACAACCTCGTCTCAACAATTAAGTGGTATATCAGCACTGCAGGGACATCGCCTCGTGGAAAATGGACAGAATTATTTCGTTGTTAGGCGGGGACGACGTAGTAGTCCATGTGGATGAGAAGAAATATAACCGCTGTTGTCAGACAGCAAACAACATTTGGGTCATAGGTTTATGTGACACGTCCCTCCGAAAAGGATATGTTGAAGGAATAGCAGACAGGAAGGCGACTACTCTGGTACCTATTATAAAGCCACTTGTGAAACCGGGATCAATTGTACATACCGACGAGTGGAAAGGCTATGATTCATTGTCATCCCTGGGATACATTCATCACAGAGTGAACCATTCCAGTGATTTCGTGGATCCAGTTACAGAGACTCATACAAATTCCATTAAAGGATTTTGGGGTGGATTAAAAATAGAATTAGGGCTATAAATGGATCTCAAAAGGACCTCATTTATCGTCATTTAGATGAATATATGTATAGAATGTTGTGCGATTTCTCTATTGACAGTCTCACGCCGAATTAGGAAATGTTTCTCTCCCATGTTCGGGAAAGATACCCATTGCAACCGTTTTATCATTTCTTTTATGCATTTTTCTATAAATATACGTTTCTGCTTATCATAAAGGCCTCTTTCATGTGATTGGTCGGTTCAAGGTCGTTTGCTGACTGGTTGTTACTGGTGTCGGAAGTTTAACTTTGCAATTACTAGAGTTCCTAAGAATACGCTTGTTAGAGTTTTTGCCCATTATTATTTGTGATAATGTAGCAGAACTGAAAAATGAATATCAGATAAAGCACGTGCAAATGTGTAATCGAATATGAACGTACCGCGAGGTGTAAAACAAATGCATGAACCATCATTTTTACCCTAAAGACAGCCGTATACGCGAAAACTGTAGAAAAAAAACCATTACCGAACCGATTTTAGTTGGCTTGGTTGACTATAATTCAGTTTTGGCTATGCTACCTAATCCTGGTTTCCTTGTAGAACAAGTGAAGATAGTCGGCCTGCAAAATTGGGCTACCGATATCACATGCTGAAAATTCCATACTTGTACGAAGAATACGGTGTGGAATCAAGCTATAATAAATAAATAAAATAAAATAATAGAGAGGAACACATCCCCACTTGCTTTTGTTTTCTGCCATCCTATGAATGCTGGACAAATCCACAATTGCCCATAATCTCTCATCTCCTTCTCCAAATCACACGATCTGAACCATGTCACCCTCGCACTGACAACCCATTAGTCTCTTGCCATTTGTACTACAATACGGTAATGGCAAGCATCTGCGAAATCCACTTTTTCTGGTACCTTCTTTTCAGTCTTCCAGAGTATTCCTGACTCATTGTTCCAAAGGCGCAGTCTGACTCATGATCCGGTTCACTACAATTAAGTATGCCTTTTCTTATTCCTGTAGCCACTTTGAACACCTCGCTGAGTTTCCTGTTGTGGATCACCTGACACGCGAAATTGTCAGACAGCCAGCCAGCTGCTGAATGAGGTCGATAAAGACTTGGAGACTGCACTGCACGCTGTAGTGTCGAAGTACTTTCCAAATTACGTGTCAGTGAGTTTGTGAATCAAATAATGTGGTAACTGTTTTGAACGTCAGTAATAACGATGATTGTAATGATAACAAAATGATGACAATAAGGGCTATGCAGCAGGTGGTTTTTCTTTATTTTTTATTTCATTGATTTATGATTATCATTATTTATTTATTTGTGTTGATACTAATTCTATCAGAAGCTGTCTATATTTTGTATGACCAGTTGAACTACTTAATAATGAGTGTGAGTAGTAAATAATCATTTGGATTATTTTCAACGACATTATTTTCAGAGGTATGAATGAAGTCAAATATAATCTCTCATAAAAATTGTTTCCTTGATTTCTTTCAAAAGGAATATCATCATCCTAATGACACCAAATGAATAAATCTTGGAGACACAATGAAGTTTATAAGAAATTATATCCGGTGAGGAGGGGGATTACATCAAATGTGTGAATGCATGAACTAATAATAGTATGAAATGCAATTTGAATATTTGTGATTACTCCTTTCCAAAATCTAAACATCTTATGTAATATTCTGTATATGACATTAATTATTTCGCTAATTTTCTTCACCGAATATAGTTTCTTAAAAATCATATATATACTGTAACAACAGAAGGCAAGGGTGAGGCAACAGATCATTTATTAAGGAAATCAACGCATGTTTATATATTTTCATGTACATTACTATGGATATTTAAGCAAACAAACACAGTCTTCCGATGGGTTGTTTCTCACGTAAAGTTAATCTTTCATCTATTTGTGACTGTTCCTTGAGTGACAAATCCTCTATATGTTAACTGCTTCCGCTTACGCAAAGTCTGCTGTGGTCGGTTTTGAATCAATCTTTGTTCACATTTTCTCACGACAAATCTTGGGAACGTAAATATTGACGTAAATTACTGTCTACCAATTTGGCTAGTAGACAGCTCTCACCACAATACAAATAGGAAAAATAAAGAAAACTATTCATCGGTGACATAACGATTAGGACAACCGTCGACAATGCACATGGTCCGGGGTTCGATCCCCGGCCGACGCATTCCTTTACTCCGCTAAGCCAGTAATAAAAGCTGGTAAGGAGGAAAGGTTGGGCATGGGGCTAGCAAACCCATTCTGTAAAAATACACCCTTCCACAGAAACTTCAAGTCTCTAGCTTGAAGCCCTATGTTCTTCTTATGAAAGCGTAGGAATATAAAAATCAGGTGATGATAAGAATGTCGAAGGTGGTGGGTGATATGTGTGTATACTCAGACCATTCCAAAAATAAATAAATAATTAGGTCAAATCTGAAAAGTTACGTAATACGAAGGTAGGTGAAGTGGACAGATAATCAAAGTTTGAATTAATAGAATTAAGTACGAAGGAAATGGAAAATGAGAAAGGTTAGGAGGGAGGAATTTTTAATCAAAACTATACCTAGGTCAGGCTAGGGCGAGGAGATAAAAAATAGAATAAACTTCTTTTGTTGTGTGCAAAATCACTCGGATTGTTCTCTTGAATCATGGTTATATGTTCGGCTATGTGTAAAATGAGAGTTCGAATTCTGTTCGACAGGCTGAGTGAAATGAGATAGATAATTTTGAAGGCACTTCTTATTCTATCCACTTGGTGACCATTATCATTAGTCAAATAAGACAAAATAGAACTTCTCATAGATTTTATTCGGCCTTTTCAGAACCATGAGGGAAAGTAGGAAGGAAGGAAGATGCTGATTAATGGTGCGTTTGTTGAGCTGTCTAGTTGTTCGTCCAATATAGCTAAATTTGTAGATACACGTAGAAGTGGCGCACCTAGGTAGCTTGTCTTTCGCTTGAACAATCGTAATTTGTCGACAGCTGGAAGCACATTGTCAAAGTCGACAGTAAATCTCTATGGCATTAGAATTGTGTTCCAATGGATGGATGATATAACTGCGTGAGTAACTTTCAGTTAGTTTTATTCTACTTCAATATTACCTCATTTATTGATTCATTTATTTCCTAAAGATATTCTGGAAAATAAATTATAATTATATTTCAATAGTTTCCATACAATGATGAGGTTTTCATTGCTGTTGGTAATATTTCGAGCAAAATTATTACTGCCCGTGAGTGTTCACACCACTGTTGGAATTGTTTCATCTTTTGAATTCACACATTCATGATTTGTACCCATACACAGATAGCTCATTTTCTTTTTGTTTATTCATTTTTGTGCATTGAGAATTATATTCCACGTTGCTGACAGTTGTGCTACTGAATCACCCTTGTTACATGTTTCCGGTGTGAAATCAATGAATATCGATTCTGTTACAAGTATCTCTTTCCATTTGTTCATATTAGTTTTTAGAATGCAAACATTTAAAACAATTACTTCGCCTTATGAATTTAGTTAGACAACGCAATAAGAAGACACAGTTTTATCTGAATCGTGTGTTGTGTACTTGTGTGAAACACTTATTTTGAACAATCTGATCCATCACACACACACACTGATGGACTTATCATAGGAGCACATATATATGTGGAATGAATAAAGTGTTAAGAGGTGGGTGAGAAAACGGACTACTTAGGTCAAGTTGAAAGAAGGACATACTGAAGGTGAAAATAACAATGAAGATAAATGACTAAACCAAATGACAGAGGTAACCTGGATAATCTACCCTGGTTGGTATCAAAACAAAGTTAATCAAGGAAGGTAGATTTAGTGTGATAATGAATTGTTTTTTACGAACGCATAGAGGTGCTTTAAACTTCCTAATTGCCAGCAATGGCTTCCACAAACTTTAGGATACGCTCTGCCACAAACACGTTCTGTAGATAGGCCTTTTAAAGACGTGTAAACATCATTTTTATGTTCTGTATCTATACTATGTTTCGTTATAGAGGAGCTAGGTCTTCGTCTGTTCTCACCATTCATGGGTTCTGAATATTATATGTACTTCTGGAGCTGTTTATGAATATTCTCTGATGCCAACCCTTATTTTCAGGGATCGATGAGTCCTCTCTCTAGCTTATTTTTGCTTTCGGTGAAGGAAAACATATCGGTTGACTAAGGTTCCGAAGTCTTCCACCAGTCCACATCATATCGTTTTATATGATTTGAGCAAATAATTAACTTATTTCCCTCTCATACTTTCTCCACTCTTTGAAGTTTCTGTAGCGTTTGAATTAATATTTCAATAACAGACAGATAGGGCTTCGCCTATTCTTTTTAGTTCTTATTGGTCTGAGACTGGGCAGCAAACTAGGAGGAGTACGGTAACTGCATGTGAAGAAATATTTGGCATTATGTAAACATAAATGTTTTACTCTGTTTTCCAGCTTTTAGGTCTTCAAGTTATCATCTTTAGAGGGGGCACAGAATTCGTGGAGCAGCCCTAGGCATTACATAACATAAAGACAGAAACTGGCATACAGTTACAAATTGTACGATGTGTTTCATTACCTTGGATTTAATTTTGTTATATACTTTATAGGATATCAATTTTCTAAACTCCTTAATGCTTCAGTGAATTTTGTCTACTTTCATTTCACGTTGTCACCTTTGAAATAATTTATATTGTTGTCTGTCATCCCAAAGGTGCTTTTTTACCAGTCAAAGTGTGTGGCGATCAGGAATCCCCATGATATAAACTTGTTCCGTTTATTCTACCCATGAACTCACTACCGGTAAATTTTCATAAGTATATAAAAATAGACAATTAACTCAAAACTGGATTTAGAATTTGACAGCATACTGAAGTGTGTGTTAATCAACTACAGCTTAAATCGTTAAAGTCTTAACTGAATGATGGATGGATTCATAAATTTTCATGAAGTGGTGATCACAATCGGTATCCTGTTGATCTTTTTTAAGAAGCCCTTGGCGGCCTGTTTGAATTTTTGGGCCTGCTATCATAAAATCTACATATTGCATCCAACCTACCATTTACTCCATTTATTTATCACCCAAATATGAATTCCAAAAGGATTATTTACTCTCGCAAATTTATCATTCATTTACGACCCAATGAATTTCATATTCCCAAGAAACCAAGGAGGAAGCATCGTAGTGGCTGGCAAAGAGCTCTTAAACGTACACCAATACACTTAACCACGGTCCCTGTCATAATGAACACCAACTGCAGCTCTCTGCCTAACAAAATAATGTACCTACAATCCTTGATGTCCACTGACACTTATCACAATACTGCGATAATCACATTACAAGAAACATGGTTACACGAACTGTACGATGACAATCTCATCTCTCTAAAGGACTTCATCCTATTTAGACAAGACCGAATATGTTGTAATAAGAAAAGTGGGGGTGGAGTTGCAACTTTTATTAACTCAAAATGGTCTATTTCTAATAATGTTTGCTTCTCATTCTCAAATGACTTCATAGACTGCATCACCGTCAAATGTCGTCCCAAACATCTCCCCAAATATAAACACGTCTTTATCACAAACATGTACATTTCTCCAAGTTGCTCACTATCTAATCTTTCAAATTTTGCCGATGAATTCACCATGTTCGCCGCTGCCAACTTCGACAACTCTCTGTCTGTTATTACTGGGGACTTCAACTCGTCAGATTGCTCCTTCCTTGAAGCACTTGGTCACTCTAACATTGTCAAATTTCCCACTCGACTAGACAAAACACTGGATTTAGTTTTTACAAATGACGAAGGAATCTATGAAGCACGTAAACGTGCACCGATCCTCAACTCTGATCACTCTCTTGTTCGTGTTCTACCAAAAATTTACAGCGAAACACATATTAAAGTCTTCTCGCATCTGTCTATGAAAGCACAACAAAGATGCTACTCATCCGAAAACTTACTCAATCTAAGGAGCATGTTACAAAATACTAACTGGGACTTATTCCATGAAAGTTCATTAGATAACACAATTGTCAATATAACGGATTATCTCAAGTTTTGCCTTGATATATGCTGTCCCGAACAAACTCTATTCAAACGCCTCGACCGCTTCTCATCTCCTTATCTCAAACAACTTCGCAGGAAAAAAGAAACTTTGTACAAATCCAAAGAAAAGTTAGGACTCAAAATGATTAATGCTCAGATCAAATCTGAAATCAGAAATCTTAATGCTATCTATAATGATACACTTTTATCATGTAAATCTCCAATCAGTATGTGGAAACTTTTTAATGAAACTACTGGTAATAGTAAGCGTTGTAATGCTTTTCCCTCTTATGATGTTAATGCTCTTAATCAGTCTTTTATACGCTGTCCTTCTACTTTAACCACTTCTAATGTTACCTATCATGTTGCTGAAAACTTTCATGACTTTAATACTCTCGATGTTCTAAAATGTCTTAAAACACTCAAGCCCTCACGTAGCCTAGATCCTGATGGTATACCTGCCTATGTTCTAAAACAATGTGCAGATGTGTTGTGTTCTCCATTAACCAACATCCTAAATGCCTCTTTCTCCAAAAATATCGTACCTGATGCATGGAAAGACATCAAAATTGTCCCTATCCCTAAACCTGGAAATGGCAAGAACGTAAAGTTCAGACCCATTGCCATCACTTCCCCGTTTCTAAAGGTTATGGAAAAAACTAATACTTCTTAAACTCGAACCCTCCCTTAAAAACTTCGAAGACCCAAAACAATTTGCCTATAGACAGGGTAGGAGTACATTGGACGCTGCAGCTGTCTTACACAACAACATCGTCTCATCATTAGATAAAGGTGCTTAATACGTCCGCTGCACGTTTCTTGACTTCACTTCTGCTTTCGACTCTGTTCCTAGATGTCTCCTGCTAAATAAGCTCTCTTTGACGAAAACTGAGTCCTGGGTCACTAACTGGTTGCATTCCTACTTCTCTAACAGAATGCAGTACACCGTATACAAAGGTAAATCATCCTCTGCTGCACTCACTGAAGCCGGAGTCCCCCAAGGCGCTGTACTCTCCCCACTTCTCTTTTCCTTCTTTCTACATGACTAACCGTCTTCAAATGACATTAATTTTGTCAAATACGCTGATGATCTGTCTGTATCTTTGCCTATCAAATGTCAAAGCGACTGCTCTAAACTTAATGGCTTTCTGTCAGAAATCAGCCAGTGGTCCAAGGAAAATGGTCTTACCCTAAACCTCTCCAAATGCCAAACGGTCAGTTTCACCTTTAGGCATAAATCCGACCTAAACAAACTGTTTGGCTCTCACGAGGTATGCAAAATAGACGGCACTGAAATAGAAACTAAATCGGAAATTAAATACCTAGGTGTCATTCTATCTGCTGATCTCTCCTGGTCGTCTCATATCTTAGCAATTCCTAAGAAAATATTCCGTCTTACCTTCTACATCAAGAGGTTAAAGCATTCTGGTATTACCCAACCCTTACTCCTACAATTCGTTAATTCTCGCATCCTGCCTATTATTCTCTATTGTTCCCCCTTAGTTTTTCCTGGGCTACTGAAGAAAGACTATAACATATTACGCAGGATGTTAAATGTTGTCAGCAGAGTAAGCAACGTGCCACTTAACCAGCTTGTTAATATTTTGGTTGACAGGCACATGGACTCATGTGAAAAATGGGCCAAGTCCATTTTATCTAACTCACACCACCCTCTTCACTCACAACTCTCCCCTTGCATCTCATCAGGTAAAACCAGAAGCCAATATAGAAAACTATATGCTCGCACCAGCAAGTACAAAAACTCAACCATACCCTACTTAGCTCGCGTTCTGTGTGATAACGAAAGCATTAGGCGTAACACCTATAATTCATTAAATAGTCATTAGTACAACTGGATCTCATGTTTCCAACCCACTTCATCAATAGGTTCAACATTTCCTTTCTTTCTGTTCCTTTTCTCTCTCTTCTTTTTCCGTTATGTGCTGCTTTGTCTCTTTCTTTCGCTTACGCCAATTAATAAGACAGCTCCCACTTTTCTAACACCTTCAAACACTGTTTCAGCTTTACCTTTGCTACTGAACATGCCAATGTATTGTTGTAATAACGAACTGTGGTTTCCTCAATCTATGTAGAATTCTATTTATTGACAATGTACTAACTGGATGCAATACTGTAGTAAAAGAAAAAAATGCTGAGAATTCCATTCTGTATCACAAGTACTGTTTTGGAATAAAGCAAATTATTATTATTATAAAAGGGTATAGGGGGACGAGAATAATTTGATATATTTCATAAATGTATTACTTCAGATAGTGCAAATAAGGTGTCCTCACAATGTCAGCTCGTGATGAAATCCTGTAATCAGTCAGTCAATCAAATCCCTACAAACCAGTACTTGAATTTCAATGAAATACCCACGAGCGACTGGACCTATTAAGGTAGATAGTTACCTGGGGTTATAGTGGGAAGTGGTGACCAGTGAGTGGGTTACAGTAGGTTGGGTGTGAGGAAAAATACTCGACGCCACTGATGACATTGGCTAATGGTCACGCTATGTCGTGCGTGCATTGGTAGAAGTTGGAATTCATGGGTTGGTCAATGGATTGGGTCCCAGTGAATGGCTGCTTAGTGGTCTACGAGCTCGCCCTGTAACCTGGAGCTCCTGGGTTCACACATTGTCGGCCGGGTGGGTGCGTACTGCTGAATAGCCAGTCCCAAACTAAGACGAAGGAAACCCCTGTCCAGTACTCCCTGTGGCTGGTTTTCCAATGGCTGTCTAACCAATGTGAGCTCATGATGAAATCGTGTAGCCAATTAATACATTCCAGTTTCTAAATAGCTTCTGTCCTAAACATCATTCCATTGAAACAATAAAAAATTTAATGTGCAGTCCTACAATTAATCACACGTAAGCAGACGAGATGAACGGACGAAATCGACACTGAGCACATGTTAGAAATCGTAGAGGACGAAGACTTGATATAGGCATGTTTATTTGGAAATTGGGATCTCTATATACAGCCAAGTTGTGTACTCTACTGATCTTCAACCCACCAATTCCACAGCGGATCTTTGTGTTGTGCCTGCTACTTCTCCCCTCCCTACATATTGCGAATATTTCTTTGTGTTTTTCCTACACGTATCCCCCGTATATCTCTCCACATCTCTGTACCATTTGCCTTCTGTGACTGGAATTAAATGGATCTCCCTGCTATTTGATGTTTATATGCCGGCCGATGAATGTCTCTTTCTATACAACCACTACTACTGCTACTACTGATAAATATTATAAGTAGAACTCGCCAATGAATGTCACAATGAATGAAGACACTGTGTACTCTCTATTCAGATACGATGACGTACAGCAACCAGTGAAAGTGAACTTACCACCAGAATAATAAATACACCGATCAAGCACTTCAAATATTTGACATGAAAATGGAACAGGCAATACGCATGACAGACAATTACAATTTGTCACTTTCATATCTGTGTGTTGCTGTAACAACAGAAATGAGCATAAATATGTATCAGTAAGCCACTGACACTAGACAGTGATGCATATCTGATGACTCTGATGACTCACAACTTGCTAAATTACATGAGATGTCAACTTCTGCATCACACACAGTCTGGTGATTTCACATTGTCACACACCGATATGAATTTTCCTAAAGTGGAATAAAATCCTCTTGATTGATAATTTCACCTGGACCTGTCAGTGAATAATGCAGCACTAGCTGCTTCTTAGAATGACAGGAAAACAAACAACAATTTCGCGTGCTTTTAGACAACAATGCAGAAAGCATCACGTGAGCAGGTATTTCATGCAAACCATCTCAGTATCTACGTATATTTAATTGCTGAGTTAAATTACACGATGTAAATAAGACGTTATATCTTACGTTTTGGCAAGACTACGTGACTGTGGTTTCCTTGTAGAACAAGTGAAGATAGTAGAGGGTACACTTGTGTGAAGCTAAATTTGATGCTTCACAGATGGAAAACTATCACACCGAGCTGTCTGATTCAATTCCTTCGACGTGTGATGTATCTATTCAGTCTTTGTTGTTGGTGTTGTTGTGTGCTGAACTTATTTTCAGCGAGTGAAAAAAATCTTCCCGCTTATTATTATTAGAACAATACATTTTATGAGTGAACAATATTGTTGTCTTCAATTCGATCTTCTTCTTCAGGCCTTGCTCTAATTTATTATTATTATTACTACCGCTCTTTTATCTCACTAAGACAGTAATAAGACTGTTAAAGAGGGAAGGTTGGGCAGACATGAGACAAGCAGCATCCCGATCGCGTAAAACTAAACACCACTGCCACTGAAACTTCAATCCTATGCTCCACTAGAAACGTAAGGGGATGAAGAGAGAAAATTATTTGCGCTTGGGTTCCGAGTGGAACATAGGGCTGGCTTCAACAACACATCTCCACTTGCTTATGCTTTCTGCCATCCTGTTCAGCTTGCTAACACCACGATCGCCCATAATCTCTCATCTCCTCCTCCAACCCACTAGTCGCTTCCTTTTTGGATTACAATAGTGTGATGGCCTGCATCTTCGAAATCCACTTTTTCTGGTACCTTCTTTTCAGTCTTCCAGAGTATTCCTGACTAATTGTTACAAACTCGCAATCTGACTCAAAAGCCATTCCACTACAATTAAGTGCAACTTCTCTTACACTTGTATTCACTTTCAATGCCTCGCTGAGTTTCCTGTTGTGGATCACCTGACACGCGAAATTGTCAGACAGCCAGCCAGCTGCTGAATGAGGTCGATAAAGACTTGGAGACTGCACTGCACGCTGTAGTGTCGAAGTACTTTCCAAATTACGTGTCAGTGAGTTTGTGAATCAAATAATGTGGTAACTGTTTTGAACGTCAGTAATAACGATGATTGTAATGATAACAAAATGATGACAATAAGGGCTATGCAGCAGGTGGTTTTTCTTTATTTTTTATTTCATTGATTCATGATTATCATTATTTATTTATTTGTGTTGATACTAATTCTATCAGTAGCTGTCTATATTTTGTATGACCAGTTGAACTACTTAATAATGAGTGCGAGTAGTAAATAATCATTTGAATTATTTTCAACGACATTATTTTCAGAGGTATGAATGAAGTCAAATATAATTCCACATAAAAATTGTTTTCTTGATTTCTTTCAAAAGGAATATCATCATCCCAATGACACCAAATGAATAAATCTTGGAGACACAATGAAGTTTATAAGAAATTATATCCGGTGAGGAGGGGGATTACATCAAATGTGTGAATGCATGAACTAATAATAGTATGAAATGCAATTTGAATATTTGTGATTACTCCTTTCCAAAATCTAAACATCTTATGTAATATTCTGTATATGACATTAATTATTCTGCCACTTGACATTAAACTATGATTATATACATAAATATTTTAATTGCATTTCAAGTATTATTATTTCATGTATTCACACCTCTGATCTAACCCCTTTCCTCACCGGATATAATTTCTGTAAAAACCATATATACACGATTGTACATAATGAA
>OX235279.1:711846-772182 GCA_944472155.2 Trichobilharzia szidati
GTGTCGACTTTGTGTTCTAGAGTCTGTATTCTATCGTGAGTGTCTGGTATTCTGCTGGTGGAAGCGACAGATTGAGGTGTTGACCTCTCGTACATGCGATCCGCGATTTCGGTGAGCCTTTCTATGGCAATGTCGCCGTCTACGAAAGCAAGAACCTGCTGGATGTTTGCAGGAAGTCGCCGAAGCCATATTTGGTAAAGGAGACGTTTATCGATTTCTCTTCCTGCAACTAGGCTTTGCATATGCCTCATGAATTGCGATGGGGTTTTATCACCTAACTCAACATTGCTTAACAGGAGATCGAGTGCTTGCCTATCCGAAGGCGAAGTGCATCGAAGTACCTCTTCCTTCAACTTGTCGTAAGGCGCTTCTATGCTGGGATGAACGATGTATGGCCGGCGACTTCGTCTGGTAGTACTGTACTCAAAATGCCGAATTTAGCTGTCTGTGACGTGAGCTTATTGCTAGTCAAGTAATGCTTCAGTCGTGCAAACCAAAGATGAGGGTCTCTGGGCTTAAAAACTGGTACAGTAAGAGAAATAGTACTAACAGATCCCAGCTCTAAGTTATAATAATAATTATAATAATAATAACTTTTATATTTTCATATAAACATAAATTTACATGAAAATGCATGCCATTTTTACAGGCACGATCAAGTATGATACAATGTCAAATAGTAGATTGTCTACAAGTTAGTGATGTTTGAACAGCTAAATATTTGATATATGTATAAATACACTTGTAAGAGTTAGACCTAGATTAACTTCGACCTAACAATAACCACTCTTACAAAACTTCTTCACCGCTTATGGCCTTAATCGTACTCTGCCTAACGTGCAAGTACTAACGAACGGAATCAAGGTTAAAAGACTTGAGATGGCAAGTGTGACTGGAAATGAATTGTATTTACACAAAAGAGATATGGAATTTGATAAGAAATAAGAGGTACACACTTATCTGTAGGTGAAGCGGTGCAAGCTCGGAGAGTGTGCTAGGTGAAAGCACAGCGAGAGAGCGAAACCGAAACCGTACAGGAGCTTCAGGGATACAAAGTGGAAGTGGGGTTAAAGGTCAGGCTGAGTTCATTCAAACAAAAGTTCGAAGGTACAATGTACACTACAGGTTGTTTCCCCCCCTTAGAAGGTTGGTGGGATAACAGCAAGCTTCGATATATAAAAGTAGCAAGGTTGTGTACGATAACAGTGAATGAACAAGAAGGTGTGAAAATAGTATTAAATAGTTTTGTTTTTTAAAAAATATATATTGTGAAAGGAAAGAATGAAGGAAAAAAATTAAGGCAATTTATGGGCACTATGTACATGATCAATGGAGTAAGATGGAATATAAGAAGAAATAACGCTGGTGCCTTGGTGCGATTTTTTTTAATATCGTTTATTTTTACTTTTTTATATATCCGTTTATTTAGTAATTTTTTTACGACATACTATTACGGGCTGGATTGTGTGGAGGTCCGATGGTTTACCTCCGTTACCCAGGTTGTTATAACGGGAAGGTGACTCATTATGTCTAAGTTTCCTCTTAGACTAATGCTCCATCCTTCCCCATCAACCAAAACTAGAAGTAATACCAAAGTCAATAAATATACCGGCGTACTAGGAGGAATAAAGTAAAAGCAACAGAAAAGAATAGAAGAAGAGGTTAAGATTTAAAAATCAGCATAAGGTGTTAACAAGAACTGAGGCGGAATAAATAATAATAGTATATTCTCATTTTTTTACATGAGGGACGCCAGTTTACAGGCATCATCAATATCATAAATTACATATACGATTAGTAAACATATTTAATAATAGTAATTAAATAAAATACCTTTTTTCCTACCTGTGTAGGAAACACCAATTAAACAGGCATGGATAAGTATTATTTAAATTACAAAAATTTGGTTCATGGTGAAATTATAACGTTGCAGTCATTTTGTCTATGGGAACAATATGATAACTAGTCATTCAATGGAACACATCAAGAAACATAGAAATATTGTCTTCGCATTAACAAAAAACCCAAGTATGTTTTGGATGGATTACAAATACTTGGGAAAAAAATAAAGCTTGAGGTTATTCCTCCATATATTTTTTTATTTTGATTTACAGCTTGATTCCACACCGTATTTTTAGTACAAGTGTGGAATTTTCAGCATGGATATCGGTAGCCCAAATTCAGGCCGACCATAGATATCTGGTGTGCGCCGGCAGGGGATCGAACCCCGGACCATGTGCATGGTCGGCGAGAGTCCTAACCACTGTGCCACCGACGCACTTTGGTGTGTACGGCATTGAGTCTTATTCTTGATTTATATCAAAATTTGATAACAATTTAAAATAAGTAATACACTTGTATACTTTTGTCAGCATCTTCTTAGTAACATCACAAGTGAATAGTACTCAAGGTAGACTAATAATAATGACAGTTTATATTTACTTATAAACGGGTGTTTTCAAGAAATGCAAGTTACTTTGCAGACAAGATCAGTTATGTTGTAAGTTACAATGGTGAAGTATTATAAATCAATACTTTTTTATTGGTATAAAGGTATATTTCACAACTGTAATCCAGGTTGCGTCGTTGGTGAAGGCAATGCGTAATTCCCGAAGGAATTGTAAGATATGGGACCAATAATGTTTGCAGATCATTTGTCATTGTAAATGGTCAAATATCCACATTCTTCGTTCTCATTCAAAAAGTCAAATGGAAGCTGAAATGGTGAGAGACAAAAGAAGACAAACAACAACAACGCAAAAGAAAGCAAGTGGAATACTTACGGAGTGATTAATATGTATATATACATTTATATTCTGTTTAGTAATTATAGTTATTTTGGTGCAGTAACTAACTATTCCCGTGAAGCTAACTTTTAAATTGTGTGAAATAATATTATTGTCCTGTGTAAAATGTCTATCATGCACTTATATATATATTTATTCCTGTTTACGCAGGAACATACCAATTGTACAGGCATGGATAAGTTATTATATAAATTACAGTTTGTTTGTTCAATCTAACATTAGAGTCAGTCAGAACAGTCTGCAAAATAGTCTGTCTGTGTAGCACATTAAGAGATATGGAAATATTGTCTTCGCATTAACAAACACCCAGACTTCAGATGAATGTAAAACAAATATCTGGGAAAAATAAAGCTTGAAGTCAATTCTCCTATATAAGTTTGTTGTGAGCAGCATCCGTGAGATAAAGTTTTTTGATGTATTATTTTGAGTCAATAATGTATTTATTCCATTTTTGTCAGCAGTGATTATAGTTATTTTGGTGCACTAACTAACTATTCCCGTAATGCTAACTTTTATATTGTGTGAACTAATATTATTGTCCTGTGTAAAAATGTCTATCATGTACTTCCAATAATATAAAAATTTATAATTTTAGTTTGTTGTAACTACACGTATAATGGACTGAAAATATCTATGTCATCTTTGAGCAGTCTGGTGACTGAGGAGATGAACACTGCGAGTGTGTTTGCATCGCGCACATCAGCTGGTAGTCTATTCCAAATGACTGAAAACTTATTTAAGAAGAAATTATACCGCATGGAAGTCTGACAATGCTCTATAGCAACTAGGTTGTGATGATTTCTAAGATTGTAACTGATGGCAGCGGTAGGTTTAATTATTGGCTCGGGGAAGTGCAGGAGCAGATTAGTTAGCTTGTAGTAAAAAATCAGGTTTAGCTTAAGACGTCTTTTCCAGAGTGGTTCTAAACTTAGTCTGTCGCAACGTTCATAGTATTCGAGACCACTTTCTAAACCAAGAATTCTAAAGGTGAATTGCCGTTGCACTCCTTCTAGCTTAAGCTTATCATTTTGTCTGAGTCCGCTAAGAATAAACGGGTAGTATTCTAAAATAGGTCGGAAACATACTTTATATAATAAAACTTTAGTTTCACAACAAAAGAAATTGCGAGTTATGCATCCTAGGAGCCTTCGTGTTTTACGTCTGGCATAATCAGTTTGTTCAGAGAACGTTAAGTTACTAGAGTATCTGATACCGAGATCTACGACTGAGTTGAGCTTGGCTAGTTTACGCCCATTTATTTCAAGATTCAGGTCAAGGTTACTTTTGCCGATACAAATCCAGCCGCACTTATCAGTGTTGAACTTTAGACAGGATTCAGTACACCATGTTGCGAGACCACTTAGTTCAAGATGTATTTTAGTTACCATATCGCTTAGTTCATGAGCGTAGCAGGAGTAAACGACTTTGAGGTCGTCAGCATATAGGAATTATTTACCTGAGGTGAAGCAGTTGCAAATGCTGTTAATGTATACTGTAAATAAAAGAGGACCTTGCACAACCCCACTTGTGATCTGCCTAGGATGAGACAATACAGATCCAACCTTGGTTATTTGTACCCTGTTGCTTAGAAACGATTTTAACCAGCTCAGTAATGGATTGCGAATCCCACATGAATACAGCTTCTCAAAGAGAATACTGTGAGATACCATGTCAAATGCCCTAGATATATCGAAGTAGAGAACAACAACTAGCTCACGTGCTTCGCGACTACTAGTGATGCGGTTGTAAAAGTCGAAGTGGCAAGTAACGCAAGACCTATTTTTGAGAAATCCATGTTGAGACCTCGTAACAAGATCTTCCTTAAGTAGGTAGTTTGACAGTTGATCTTTGACAACTTTCTCCATGACTCGCGAGACAACTGGGGTTATATTTATGGGTCTGTAATTGCGGACGTTTGCCTTATCACCGGATTTATAGTGTGGAATTATGAAGCTAGTTTTCCATTCATGAGGGTAAGTGCCAGTGTCCATAGATATTGAGAATTTAAGAAGTAGTAGGGGTATATCACACCCACTGTTTTTGAGAATTATAGAAGCAAGGCCATCTGGGCCCGTGCTAGTGGAAGGTTTCAGGCTTTTAACTGCCTGTTCTATTAATTGGTCGGTGAACACTATGCTTCCGAGGAAAGAGCTAGTAAGAGGGCCGATGCCACCAGGAATGCGCGTTTCTACACTGAAGTTTGCAAACCACTCACTGAATATTTCACAGACGGTGGCAGGCACATTGTAGATAACTTTGTCATGAAGTAAATAGGGGATGTCCCTCGTCGACTGCATTCGTTTTTTAAGAAGTGTTGTTAAGTTGTAAACTTTGGAGGTGCTTTCAAGTGCCCTTAATTCTTCGTCGAGGTCCTTTTGAGAGCGTTGGCGCTTGAGAGATTCAAGAGGCTCATGGATTGAGTGCAGTAGTGATATATCCTTAGTGGAATAGTACTGTTCCTTTAACTTCCTTAACTTATTGCAGCATGCCCTCGGAATGTATTCAGCTTGGTGTCTACTTAATTTCACTACCTTCCTAGGGGCAACAGTATCTAGACAAAGGGTAACATTCCTGTAAAATAGGGACACTACAGCCTCCAGGGAGTCAGTGGTAAAATATTCATCCCAGTGACAGAGTCGAATGAGTTCTTGGACTAATCCCCAGTCTGTATGTGTGTAACTACGACAAATCAAACCCCCTGAATCCTGTTTGTTTCCTGTATTTAGTGGTGAGGAAGGTAAAGAGCAGAGTACCATTCTATGGTCACCACTGGAAAATCTGTTACCAACATAGGTGGAGACTGGGATTGTGTCATGACAAAACACAAGGTCCAACATGTTGTCGCCACGAGTAGGTGTCTGGACGTGTTGCTGCCATCCATAACAATCGATAGTGGCAAGTAATTCGTCGAAGCGTTGGGGGCCGGAACTATTTAACCAATTGACCTCTGGAAGATTGAAGTCCCCTGCAATTATTTTGTAATTAGTACTAAACGAAGAGGTGTGTGCGACTGATTTAGCTAATAACGCATCAGTTTCTTTGGTTGAGCTTGGTGCTCGATAAACACAGCCTATGAGAAGCTTGTACTTATCTCCTTGTAAGACGACCCAGAGTGAATCAGGTACCTCGTTCAGTATTTCATCTTCCACCTTACTGGCTATGAATGAGTTTCTTGTCAAGATGCTATCCCATGGGCCATACACAAGTTCGCCAAACATCCTACAGGTCACCGTATTCAACAGGTTCCAGTCCTTCTAGCCACTTCTCTCTGAAATGTTACTTATATACTTCACAATAATCCTTCTACCTAATTACTATTATACTCTATTTTATCTCAACTTCCTAGGACTTTAATGAAGCTGAAATTTTTTCCCTCTTCTCATTTACACCCTTTTCTCGCGTAAAGTTCGGTTGCTCTGATGATAAAAACAACAACACTCATGTTTGAGAATAAATATATTTTCATAGAAAGCGTCATAGTTTTCCATGGTAAGACCAATATGGTTAGCATCATACATTGCAAATGTGTATTATCATTTCAAGTACTACATAGCTTCTTGTATTTATCTTGTAAATATACTTTTAATAATGTATTATTCATAATTGCATTCTATACCATTTTGCAGCTGCGCCAGATTTTCTTCAATTCCTAAAATAGCGTTCAAGCATTTGAAGGCATAGCACTCACACAAATATATGTTGCTTATCGATTGGCCATAACTATCATCAGGAAATGGAACGAATTTCGGGTTGTCGCTCAACTTCGATGGTGACCTTCGTGAAATATTTACAAATTAACATTTATAAGAATCTGTTCTGATTGCTTGTACTATAACTCAACAATATGAACTTTTTGAAAAAGTGACAATGTATGCTAATTAACAATTGTTATTCGTAACATAATTGATCGTGCCTGTAAAAATGGCATGCATTTCATGTAAACTTACCCGTTTATACGAAATATATATATTATTATTATATGAGACATCCTCCACCACGCTTGCAGTCTCTATTTGCACGGTGTACAGTGTAATCATCTATGCCTATATGCACATCAAGTACAAAGTATGAGCACCATGATTCAGTAATCAGAGCTACAGTAGGCTTGGCGATAAATAATAGTGCCCTTAGTTCAGATATCTTATTGATTAAGGAACGTGCATTAATTAGCAATATCGTGAATAAGTCACTGGATACTACAAACTGGCTTAAGATATCACCATAAGCTAACTCTGTTTGTGCGTCAACAACGCAAGAGTTTATGAATGATACGGGGGTCGGACTGGGTGTCTGTACATCGGGGTTAGAGTGCAGTGAGGTGGTCCTAGGTCGTACCAGTGATTCGAGACACTTGGAAAATTTACCATGTGTTCCTGGATATAAGGATATTAGATGTTGGGCCTGGGTTGACGGTTAAAAAGCATAGCATCAAATGGTCTACCCATCCACGTGCTATCCGTCATACCGGTACACACTTTCGTGTTGGTTTTATAAGTTAAAGGAAATTGAGAGGGAAGGTGCTTTGGTTGCAAGACTTTGGGGGTTTTGGGGCCTGACTTTCTATAAGGTGGAGCATACTGAAAACCACCAGATATACTTGTGTTTCAAGAGGAACTTTTCGTAAGAGGTGAGGGTTTTTTGACAGTCTTACTCTCAGCAAGCTTGTTGAATACAAAGTATTCTTCCCCATCATTAGTCTCAACCCGGCGAAATTTGTTCATTGTGGTGAGGTCACCACGTTTGGGTAAGAATTTCTTAGAACGGCTTGCAGCAGTTCTACCTATTTTAACATCTTTCGGTGAGACGTTATTTACAGGGGTACTGGTATCTAAATCAGTTCCGAGTTCCATTGCCATGCGTGGTTGTTGTGTGGTTTGCTGAATGCTAATGTCAGCATTAGGTGACTGTGGCTGCGCACGATCGTTTTTGGGTAATTCTAAGCTAGAGCTAGAGGAGGTGACCAAGTTATTACACCGCATCATTCTGCGCTGACACGGTGTTTTATCCTGAGCTATGGTTATAGACTTATAACTACTGTTCAGTCTTAGGTGATCCTGACATTTAATAAACTTACTAGAATCAAGGGAATTACTGAACATAAAAATAATGGGACAGTTAGCCTGGTTAGACTTTTTACGAAGTGTTTTGCATTCACATGGAACACTGGCCATGCCGCAACAAATCAGGATTTTGTGTTTTAGTCTTCAGAGGAAGAGAATCTGGGACATTGTAAACTATAGCCTGGTGAGAAGAGGTTATACGCTTCATCACCTCCGCAGCCAAGCACTCAATCAGATTTTCAGGCTTATTTAGGGTGTCTGGAGACATTTTAGGATGCTTTCTTAACAGACAGGCTATTGGGTCTAAATCCGAAAGCTTGCTTTGAGTTACATCCAGTAAAGACTTAACCTGGCCAATATCAGAACTGCTTTCCGTGATATTTGACATTGGCAGTGACATTCTATCAAACTGACCTAATTTTTCCTGAAGTTCATTCACTTGCCTTTGGATATCTTTCACAAGGAGGTCCAATTTACAGATCTCAGAGTTCTCTAACAGAACATCTTTCATCTGTATCACAGGAGTGAGAATTGCACTCAAGCCATCTTGTGAGCTAGTAGTTATTTCTATATTACAGGGTGGTAATGCAGTTATAACCGATGTCGAGGCACTATCTAAAACAACTGTGTTTCCACGAACACGTTTTGTAGAAATTTGGACCATTATTTCAAGGATTATATGACTATAAGCAGTAAATGAATATCAGAGCAAACACGTGCGAAAATGTCACCAATTTCGAAGGAACTAGTGTAACATGGGAGTGGTACACCAAATTGAAATAAAACAAGGGAAATTGCTAGCGCTGTGAAAACTTATGCAAGGTACAGAGAAGTTTGTGTATAACCAATAGCTATGAATAGGTACAATCACCATTTGTTAAAAAAATGTAGCGGGCTGTATAATTAAAGTGATGCAAAGTAATTACAAGTATGGGTCACAAAATAAATAAGTTTCATCATGGCATAACTCGAGTAAAAATAGTAAAATCTGTGAAAATAGATTGAGCGGATTAAAATGTACAGCATAGAAGTGACGTATTTATATGCAAAAATACTTAACGGTCCGTTTAACTATACAGTGGAAGTTCTTGTTTTTACATTTTATTATATTTTTTTATTTATTTTATTACTTTTTTATCTGGTCTATTTTTTTGTTTGTTTGATTTGTAATTCCACAAGTGTTGGGAGCCACCATACGACAATGGAGTGGACTGGTCTGGCTAGCGGTCCGAGTGCAACGCCAAAAATAAAATGGTAAAACACTCTGTAACGAGAAATAAATCTAACAGGATTAGTAACTGAAAAAGTGACTACTGCCCACGACAAAACCCAAAAGCGTAAATATCATGAAAACTGAATGTAACCTGAGAAAAGACATGAGGGTATGAGTAACTCTTGTAATTAAAAGCGTTTAGTTAACAAATTCACAGTATCGTTTGGGCCAGTGTACACGCCGACCAGAGCGTGTAACCGGTGTTCTACTTGTCTCGTCCGGAGAGCTGCTAGGTTTAGTAGGATTTTCGACAATCGAACTTGGCTGGGGTGGGCGTAGTTGCTGGTTGCGTAGGCGTGAGGGGTACAGATTCTTCGATGTAGGCCGCTTTAAGTCTGTCGACACTTACGGTGTCTTGACGGCCAAGTCGATCAATAACAAAAAATGTTTCTTTCCTACTAACGCCCTTGAATGGTCCATCATAAGGGGGTTGTAACGGTCTACGAACGGCGTCGCAACGCACAAAAACGTGTGTACTGTCATCGAGTCTAGCACCTGCTTGCACTCTCTTGTTTTGTGTGCGTGTGGGAGTTGGTTGCAGGCGCTGCATAAGGCGCTTGAGGTTCTGAGCATAACAATGTACATCCGTAGCACTTGGCTCACCACTTTCAGGTGAGATAATTTCACCCGGTAGACGAAGGGCGGTACCGAATACCAACTCTGCGGAGGTGCACTGTAAGTCTGCTTTGAGCGTGGAACGGATGCTAAGTAGCACTAAGGGAAGGGACTCGGTCCACTTAGTATTCTCGGTAGCCATTAACGACGCTTTCAGTTGGCGGTGAAAATGCTCTACAAGTCCGTTTGCTGCTGGATGGTACGCGGTTGTTCGGATGCGTTTGCACCCCAGCAGCTCTAAGAGCTTCTTGAAGTGGGTTGATTCAAACTGCTGTCCACGGTCTGTAGTCACCGAAGATGGGCATCCGAATTGAGCTACCCAGCGTTCCATGAACACTCGGTAAATGGTTTCCGCGGTCGTATCGGAGATAGGAATAGCTTCTGGCCAACGAGTGAACCGGTCGACACGTGTCAACAAGTAACAGTGGCCATTTGATGGTGGTAGAGGACCCACTATATCTAGATGTACGTGACTAAAGCGAGCATCGGGTGTGGAGAAGGAACCCACTGGAGTGATGTTGTGTACTTTAGCTCGTTGACACGGCACACAGGCACGTGCCCAGATACGCACGTCGCGATTTATACCAGGCCAGACAAATCTATCTGACACTAGTTTGTCCGTTGCCCGGATACCTGGGTGGGAAAGGTTGTGGAGGTTATCGAATACCGTACGGCGCAATGAAGGTGGAACGATGGGTCTCGGGGTACCGGTGGACAGATCGCAGAGGATGGTACCCTCGCTATTAACAAGCGGTATACGCTTGATATGTAAGGAGGTATTTGACGAGAGCTTATCAAGATCTAACTCTGTAAGCTGACGTTGTGCCATTTGTTTCAGGTCAATGGTTGGCGGCGCCGACATGGTACATATCCTAGACAAGGCGTCTGCCACAGCATTGTCAACCCCCGAAATATGTCGAATGTCCGAAGTGAATTGTGAGATATAGTCCAACTGAAGCAATTCACGCGGAGAATATCTATCTGCACTTAACCTGGCCAATATCAGAACTGCTTTCCGTGATATTTGACATTGGCAGTGACATTCTATCAAACTGACCTAATTTTTCCTGAAGTTCATTCACTTGCCTTTGGATATCTTTCACAAGGAGGTCCAATTTACAGATCTCAGAGTTCTCTAACAGAACATCTTTCATCTGTATCACAGGAGTGAGAATTGCACTCAAGCCATCTTGTGAGCTAGTAGTTATTTCTATATTACAGGGTGGTAATGCAGTTATAACCGATGTCGAGGCACTATCTAAAACAACTGTGTTTCCACGAACACGGTTATTTGGATAGAGCATTTTCATGATTTCTAAGAGTATATACGGTTAAATTATTGAAAGCTATTGGATTACTGCTTTTGAGGTAGCCGTGTAAAAGGCGAAAAAGGAATTTAAGGTTGAGTTTCAGGCGCCTTAACCAAAGTGGCTGAAGTCCATACATTTTGCACCTATCCGCGTAAGCCAGGCCTTCATGTTTGTGTAATAGGCGTCGTGTAAAACCTCGCTGAATATTTTCAATACGAACCCTGTCATACCCATTCATGAAACCGAAGACAATTGTGCAGTATTCAATTACTGGGCGAACCATGACTTTGTATAAAAGGACTTTAGCCTCAGTTGTGTACATTTTTCGATGTAACAAGCCTGTGAGTCTTCGGCATTTAGAAACAAGTGCTTTTGCATACTGACTAAATGTTAAGCTCTGTGAGTAGGTAACTCCCAGGTGTTTTATGGAATTGAGGGTTTGGAGAGGGGAGTCACCTAGGTGTAACCTGAAATACGGGTGGGAGTTATTGAAATATAAGGCACCACATTTATCAGAATTGAATGGCAGTTGCCAATCAGTGCTCCAGTTATGTAATCTATCCAGATCATCTTGAATATGTGTGAATCCCTCGTTCAGTGTAGAATGGGGGAAGCTGTACACAATCTTTAAGTCATCAGCAAAGAGGTATGGGGTACCATGCTTGATTACGCTGCAGATATCGTTAGTGTAGATTACGAAAAGCAATGGACCTAGTACACTACCCTGAATTACTCCACTTCGTATGGGTCTGAGTGACGAGTAATTATTTGCAAATTTCACAACTTGGGAACGATCTTCCAAGAAAGAAATGAGCCAGGATAGCAAGGGGTCCTGGAACCCGTACGACTTTAGCTTAAGGATTAGTCTCTTGTGTGGGAATTTATCAAAGGCTTTTTTGAAGTCAAAGAAGAGGGTTGTGACAAGCAAACCATGATCCCGCTTAGCGGTAACATCATCAAAGTAGTCAAGTAGGCAGGTGGAGCATGATCGACTTTGTAAGAAGCCGTGTTGTGCTGGAGTAAACAATTTCTGAAGGTGGAGGTATGAAGCAATATCTTGCCCTATAACTTCTTCCATAACCCTAGAAACTACTGACGTGATATTGATCGGTCGGTAGTTTTCGATATTAGAAGTTGGTCCTAGTTTGTGCCTAGAGGTTATAAACGACAGCTTCCAGCACTCTGGGTAACTTCCATTATTTAAGGACAGATTGAAAAACTTTAGGAGGATAATGTGTATGTCCTCACCACCTCTTTTCAACAAGATAGATGGAATTCCATCAGGTCCAGCTTTATATGATGTCCGGAGGGATGCTATAGCGGAGGAAATCTTTTGTTGGGTAAATGTTATATTACCCAAAAAATGATATGGTATTATCGGAAAATCAAGACTACCTACTGTTTCTTCGTTAGTAAAGTAGCTAGAAAAGTGGGAGCTGATTAACTCGCATATCTCCTGTGGGTCTTCGTATAGTTTTTCTCCATCTAGTAATAAGTTAGGGATACTTATTCTGTTGTTGTTAATTCGTGACTTCATTAGTTTTACCAATGCCTCTGTATTATCGGGCCGTGAAAGGAGGATGCGTTCTAGTTTGATGGACTCAGATAACTGATTAGATTTGTATGAATCATAAGTTTGCTTGAGTGCAATAAGTGATGAAAAGTCACTACATCTGTAGAATTGCCTAGCATGCTTACGCAGTCGGTTTCGAATCTTTACGGGGATGAAGTCAGGCTGTTTAGGCCTCGTTTTCACAAGTCTTGCTGGAGCGATGAAGTCATGTGCAAATCCTAGGTTCTCGTAGAGTAAGTTGTTTGCTTCTATAGCCGAGCTGCATGTAAATTATGGTCCCCAGTCTAGGGTGCGTAGGTATGGTTTCAGGTCATCCCACTGAGCGTGTCTGTAACCCCTGAGTAATACTTTGTTCACACTTATTGTCGCACTCATGCTAGTGCAAATATTGAATGTACCTAACACTACTCTGTGGTCGCTACCAGGAAACTCTTTACCTACTCGAAGGGTATTTGGGGTGATACCATTAGTGAAAACTAAATCTAAAATCTTAGATAGCCTGGTAGGATGCTGTACGTGTTGTTGCCAGTCTTTTGTTTCTATTATGTTAAAAAATTCATGATACCGTTTTGGTGAGGAAAGTGGTTGCCAGACAACTTCAGGCATATTAAAGTCCCCACATATAATTTTAGCCGTGTGAGGTAGTGAAGTGGCGTAAGCGAAAGTGCTAGCAATTTTCGTATCACCTTCAACAGCTGAACATGGGGGATGATAGATGCAACCTATAAGATAGGCAATGGAGTGAGACAGCCTTAGAATAGCCCAGACTGAGTCATTATCTGTGATGAGCTCTGGGTAGAAGCACTGTGTGGCCTTAATATCAGACCTGATATACATAGCGCATCCTCCTCCTCTGCCATGGTTTCTTCCACCTCTGAATACGCAATAGTTATCAATAGAAATATCTTTATCGCATATCTGAGGAGTGCACCATGTTTCAGTAATCATTATAAGAGACGGGTTGCATATTAAGGATAATGTCGTGAAGTCAAACATTTTGTTAAGTAAGGAGCGAGCATTGATGAGACAGAATGAGAGAAAGTTAGGGGTCACGATGAAATCAAGGTTTGTAGCATCTAGAGCAGATTGTTTGATGGGTGCTAACTCAGATGGCGGCAACGTACTGGCAGTGCTGGAAAAGTGCACTACACCAGTATCAGCACAGAGAGATGTGCTATCGTTGGTTACCCCGGTAGGTGAAAGGTGTTCATAATACCGTGACTGAAATGCATCGCCCTCCCCTCCGGTGATAAGTGGCTTGACAGTATGTGTGCTATTTGCGTAAATATTGAGGCTGAAATTTCGTGTTGGCTGAGAAAATTGAGATTGGATGAAGGGGAGGTAGGCATTTCTTGTGGATAGTATGCTGGAGTAAAGTTACGCGCATCGCAGTTATGATTAATATTTTGTGTGTTCAAGTTATTTTCGTAAATATTAGTCCATCGATTATCTTGGGTGGACTGTATCCGGTGGTTGTGAGGGATGTGGTGAGTCAGAAGGCCGCTTTTAAGAAAGAAGCCTAACCCACTTGTTCCTTGTTCTAGGGGTCTCTGGATCAAACTTTTGTCTACATTAGCCATAGATAGGAGAGTTGTGTCGGGGTAGGTGCATGTCTGCGCGTACGGTTTCAACTTATTTTTAGGATGCCCAGACATATAGCGTCTGTTTAGTCTAACGGATGAAGATTTGCTCGATGGTGGATGAGTTGGCGGGTTACCTCTCCTTTCATTGACGTTATATTTATGGTGGTATGAAGACTTATTCAGCTTCCCTGAGTTAATGGTGGGATTGGAGTCACTTAAGTTAGTGTTATTTGGTTTGCTACTGAGTAACCTATCAGTGACGGGTTTGAGTGAAGGTATTCTGGATGGCAGGGTTATATTACTCCGTTTTGTGTGCACACTACTGTGAGTGCTACCTGGGGAGGTTATATTGAATGCTACATTCTCAAGCTTAGCCTTTTGCGTAGTGGTATTAGCAGCTGATGGCGATGTGTCTAGCGAGCATAACTCTAAAGATGCATCTAATTCTATGGCTATATTTGCTTCACTGTTGAGTTTACTAGGTAAAGCTTTATTATTTAAGGGTATTTCTTTTTCACGCGTGTCTGTAACATTAGGTTTACTTAAATCTATTGTAGGACATTCTGCAGTTACGTATGTGTTTGCGACACTTGATACACTTGCGCGGCTACGTCTTTGACATGGAGTTAGGTCATGAGTAAGTTTAACGTTGCCATAAGGCGTAGATGAACTAATTAGCTTGTTAGACGACTGGAATTTCCTAGCATCATTAGGATTACTGAATTTAAACAGCACAGGACAAGTATACTTTCCTGATTTTTTCCTGAGTCTGATTAGGTGGCAATCCGCTGATGGCATACCGCACGCTTGGAGACATGTCACTTTAATTTTGTCCAGAGGCGTCCGATCAGGCAGATTGTAAGCAAGAACATTGTACGAAGATTCGTTTAGTCACTTCACTGGCTATAAAGTCTAACATACGCTCAGCCTTCAGCAGACTTTCTGGATTACTGTCATGAGTTGGGTTACATAGAAGGAGTAACGGCTTAATGGTGTTTATATTCTCATTTAATTCCTTCACAGAGTTTCCTAGAGAAATAAGGTCCAACTTATTTTGTTTAGCAGTTGCGTATACCTCTGATAACAAATCGGATACAATGACTTCGGGGACGTTGTTGAGGCTAGGTGGAACGTGTAGGGATGTACGTATCTTCTTAGCTGAGTGACCTAAACTATTCTTACGTATAGAAAGTACTCGTTTATTACGTTGAGTCATTGTTGAACTCGGATCAGTATGGTTTGAAGTAGAAGCTGAGCTAAATCGAAAACAAGTATAAGGACAAATAATATATTGAGTGGATATATAGACTAAGAACTACTGTAGGCACGGTATGGATCTTATTGCTTATAGATAAACAATAAATCGACAAAAGTATTAAACCGTAAAATACAGATTATTTGGAAACCAATTGTCCTAAAAAATTGATCCCGATTTATAAACCAAAAATAATGAACTTCTCTATAGTTTTCTTTAGTGTGACGTTGTTCTTAGATTATAAAAAGGAGGATGAGCACTGCGAAAGAGTGGATCCAAACTTGATAGCTGGCGGTGATATAACTGCGTATTTGGAAGCTAAGGTAGCAGCCAATATAAGTTAAAGCTGATGAGTGGTATAATATCCACTACAATATTCCAGAAATAAGTAAAAAAATATCCACGTTATGGAGAGAGATTGTGACGTCCGATCAGAATCGCGCGCTGTATACAATGATATACATTTATAAACATTTATATGTACATAAAATAATAATGTCCTTTCCATATTTACATAATTTATCTCCCTGCTGAGCGTAATCTTCTATATACCTCCTGGTCGAGGTCGAACAATCCAACATCTAAACTGAAATGACCATTTATGTGAATTCAAACTCAAATTCCATGAACGATCCGATGCAACCACTTGAAAACGCTGGCTAACATTCTGTACAAGGAGAATTCTTGATCTGATATATAGAAACAACTGGTTTTCAAGTAGTTTTCAATGTATTACTCAACTTACATGTACAGTCTGCCATGCTGACGCAAATGGCGCTAATGGATAGTTCTAGAATCGACCTCGGCCCCATTTGATGCGGTAAAACAATCTAACATGAACTTATCTAATTTTCGAATCAAAGATCAAATTTCTTTCCTATTATAAAACTACGATAAGACTGCTGACAAAAATGGAATAAATACATTATGGACTCAAAATAATACATCAAAAAACTTTATCTCACGGATGCTGCTCACAACAAAGTTATATAGGAGAATTGACTTCAAGCTTTATTTTCCCCAGATATTTGTATTACATTCATCTGAAGTCTGGGTGTTTGTTAATGCGAAGACAATAATTCTATATCTCTTAATGTGTTACACAGACAGACTATTTTGCAGACTGTTCTGACTGACTCTAATGTTAGATTGAACAAACAAACTGTAATTTATATAATAACTTATCCATGCCTGTACAATTGGTATGTTCCTGCGTAAACAGGAATAAATATATATATAAGTGCATGATAGACATTTTACACAGGACAATAATATTATTTCACACAATTTAAAAGTTAGCTTCACGGGAATAGTTAGTTACTGCACCAAAATAACTATAATTACTAAACAGAATATAAATGTATATATACATATTAATCACTCCGTAAGTATTCCACTTGCTTTCTTTTGCGTTGTTGTTGTTTGTCTTCTTTTGTCTCTCACCATTTCAGCTTCCATTTGACTTTTTGAATGAGAACGAAGAATGTGGATATTTGACCATTTACAATGACAAATGATCTGCAAACATTATTGGTCCCATATCTTACAATTCCTTCGGGAATTACGCATTGCCTTCACCAACGACGCAACCTGGATTACAGTTGTGAAATATACCTTTATACCAATAAAAAAGTATTGATTTATAATACTTCACCATTGTAACTTACAACATAACTGATCTTGTCTGCAAAGTAGCTTGCATTTCTTGAAAACACCCGTTTATAAGTAAATGTAAACTGTCATTATTATTAGTCTACCTTGAGTACTATTCACTTGTGATGTTACTAAGAAGATGCTGACAAAAGTATACAAGTGTATTACTTATTTTAAATTGTTATCAAATTTTGATATAAATCAAGCTTTATTTTTTTCCCAAGTATTTGTAATCCATCCAAAACATACTTGGGTTTTTTGGTAATGCGAAGACAATATTTCTATATTTCTTGATGTGCTCCATTGAATGACTAGTTATCATATTGTTCCCATAGACAAATGACTGCAACCTTATAATTTTACCATGAACCAAATTTATGTCATTTAAATAATACTTATCCATGCCTGAACAATTGGTGTGTCCTACACAGGTAGGAAAAAATGTATTTTAATAAATCACTATTATTAAATATGTTTACTAATCGTATATGTAATTTATCATATTGATGATGCCTGTAAACTGGCGTCCCTCATGTACAAAATGAGAATATACGATTATTTATTTATTTATTTAGATGCATCAACTGAGATGCTAAGCGGCAGATGGACGTCTAGGTGAACTAGCATGGTGGCGTCTGCAATTGCCGACTTAATATTCTGGAACGCTTCTCAACTCTCTGGTGTCATGCTAAACGTTTTGCTCTTACTCTTTAGTAGGTCTGTGAGTGCCTGTAGAATATGTGCACATTGAGGAACAAACCGTCTGTAATAACTCACCATGCCTAGAAATGTGCGCAAAGATTTTATTGACGTAGGTTCCGGGAAGTCGCGTATTGCCTGCACCTTCTCAGGTAGCGGGCGAAGTCCCTGTTCATTAATGACATGTCCCAGGAAGGTCAATGAATGGACGCCAATCAGACATTTAGACATGTTGAGTGTCAAACCAAGGGTTGTTAACCGCTCGAAAACCATCTGTAAATGCGTACGGTGGCTAGCTTCGTCTGGGCTAGCCACGAGAATATCGTCGAGATAAGCATATGCGCAATCTAATCCGCGCAAAACATCGTGAATAAATCGCTGGAATGTTTGTGCGGCGTTGCGGAGACCAAACGGCATTCGAAGAAATTCGAAAAGACCAAAAGGGGTGATCACTGCCGTTTTAGGAATATCATCTGGGTGAACTGGAATCTGATGATAGGCTCTGGTTAAGTCCAGTTTGCTGAATACCGTGGCACCCTTTAGCGACGACGTAAGGTCATGTATATGTGGTACGGGGTAGCGATCTGGCACGGTCTGTGCGTTAAGCCTGCGGTAGTCACCACAAGGCCTCCAATCTATCCCGTTATTCTTTGGCACCACATGTAAAGGGAAAGACGACGGGCTGCTGGAAGGACGGATTATCCCCATTATGGGTAAATTTTATTTTGATAGAGTCTCACGGTGTTATACAGTAATATTTACTGATGACGTTTCGAGGACAATTTATTGCTCATAACCATATCAAGTTGATATGATTATGAGCAATAAATTGTCCTCGAAACGTCATCAGTAAATATTACTGTATAACACCGTGAGACTCTATCAAAATAAAATTTACCCATAATGGAATTACACTCTACCACAGTGCCCAAGTTTTATTCTTATATCAAGGATTATCCCCATATCTAACATATGTTCGAATTCAGCCTTCACGGCTTGTAGTTTTTCTGGGGACAATCGCCGTGGCAGGAAGTTTAGAAACCGGTTTGAGCAGGTTGGCAAAGGACTGAAGAACTTCAGCGTAAGGGCAGTCAGAGGTAGGGGTTGAATATACTGGGCTTAATGCAGGTGTGTGCGTCACAACACCGGAGATCGAAAGGTTTGTAGCTGAATCGATCAATTTGTGTTTGCCAGTATCTACCAGTAGCTGATAGTGTTGCATGAGATCCATGGCAGTAACACCGGTAGTTACATCTGCCACAAAGAAAACCCAGCGAAATGACCTACGTAAGCCTATGTTAAGATCTAGGAACCTTTTACCATGCGTTGTGATTGGCGAACCGTTTGCGGCACGAAGCTGTAAGGAAAGTGGCTTCTGGCGCTCTTCAGATGTTGGTGGAATCACGCTAACTTCTGCCCCAGTGTCAACCAGGAAGCGTGTCCCAGTGTTACGGTCAGCAACATAGAAGAGGCGACATGGAAGTGGTTCGCCAGCGACGTTAGTCGCCAATACGTGCTGGCTTACTGGTTTCCTGATTGCTGGACATCAAAGGTGCACGGGCGCGTTAACAAGATCTACCACGAGTCGAGCTGGTGCGGCTATTCGAACGACCTCTAGGTGTCATCTCCTGTCTTAACTTATCTATCTCTTCATAAAGCTTAGCTATGTAGGCCACCACATCTAATTTTGATGACCCTTCGGTAGAGGAGTCCTTCGTCTGAGTGGGACTAGCGGTTACGGCCATCTCGCGAACAAGACGATATATATAGAATGATAACAACAAATATGATAACAAAAAAATATGTGTAAAAACAAGGCAAGTAAAATTTTATAACTCTGTGTGACAAACAAATTGCCAATATGAAAAAGGACTATTTACACGCTAGGCTACTAAGTAGGCAAACGGTGAAAATTCGGGCTCACCACTTGTAGGAGTTAGACCTAGATTAACTTCGACCTAACAATAACCACTCTTACAAAACTTCTTCGCCGCTTATGGCCTTAATCGTACTCTGCCTAACGTGCAAGTACTAACGGACGGAATCAAGGTTAAAAGACTTGAGATGGCAAGTGTGACTGGAAATGAATTGTATTTACACAAAAGAGATATGGAATTTGATAAGAAATAAGAGGTACACACTTATCTGTAGGTGAAGCGGTGCAAGCTCGGAGAGTGTGCTAGGTGAAAGCACAGCGAGAGAGCGAAACCGAAACCGTACAGGAGCTTCAGGGATACAAAGTGGAAGTGGGGTTAAAGGTCAGGCTGAGTTCATTCAAACAAAAGTTCGAAGGTACAATATACACTACAGGTTGTTTCCCCCCCTTAGAAGGTTGGTGGGATAACAGCAAGCTTCGATATATAAAAGTAGCAAGGTTGTGTACGATAACAGTGAATGAACAAGAAGGTGTGAAAATAGTATTAAAATAGTTTTGTGTTTTTAAAAATATATATTGTGAAAGGAAAGAATGAAGGAAAAAAATTAAGGCAATTTATGGGCACTATGTACATGATCAATGGAGTAAGATGGAATATAAGAAGAAATAACGCTGGTGCCTTGGTGCGATTTTTTTTAATATCGTTTATTTTTACTTTTTTATATATCCGTTTATTTAGTAATTTTTTTACGACATACTATTACGGGCTGGATTGTGTGGAGGTCCGATGGTTTACCTCCGTTACCCAGGTTGTTATAACGGGAAGGTGACTCATTATGTCTAAGTTTCCTCTTAGACTAATGCTCCATCCTTCCCCATCAACCAAAACTAGAAGTAATACCAAAGTCAATAAATATACCGGCGTACTAGGAGGAATAAAGTAAAAGCAACAGAAAAGAATAGAAGAAGAGGTTAAGATTTAAAAATCAGCATAAGGTGTTAACAAGAACTGAGGCGGAATAAATAATAATAGTATATTCTCATTTTTTTACATGAGGGACGCCAGTTTACAGGCATCATCAATATCATAAATTACATATACGATTAGTGAACATATTTAATAATAGTAATTAAATAAAATACCTTTTTTCCTACCTGTGTAGGAAACACCAATTGTACAGGCATGGATAAGTATTATTTAAATTACAAAAATTTGGTTCATGGTGAAATTATAACGTTGCAGTCATTTTGTCTATGGGAACAATATGATAACTAGTCATTCAATGGAACACATCAAGAAACATAGAAATATTGTCTTCGCATTAACAAAAAACCCAAGTATGTTTTGGATGGATTACAAATACTTGGGAAAAAAATAAAGCTTGAGGTTATTCCTCCATATATTTTTTTTATTTTGATTTACAGCTTGATTCCACACCGTATTTTTAGTACAAGTGTGGAATTTTCAGCATGGATATCGGTAGCCCAAATTCAGGCCGACCATAGATATCTGGTGTGCGCCGGCAGGGGATCGAACCCCGGACCATGTGCATGGTCGGCGAGAGTCCTAACCACTGTGCCACCGACGCACTTTGGTGTGTACGGCATTGAGTCTTATTCTTGATTTATATCAAAATTTGATAACAATTTAAAATAAGTAATACGCTTGTATACTTTTGTCAGCATCTTCTTAGTAACATCACAAGTGAATAGTACTCAAGGTAGACTAATAATAATGACAGTTTACATTTACTTATAAACGGGTGTTTTCAAGAAATGCAAGTTACTTTGCAGACAAGATCAGTTATGTTGTAAGTTACAATGGTGAAGTATTATAAATCAATACTTTTTTATTGGTATAAAGGTATATTTCACAACTGTAATCCAGGTTGCGTCGTTGGTGAAGGCAATGCGTAATTCCCGAAGGAATTGTAAGATATGGGACCAATAATGTTTGCAGATCATTTGTCATTGTAAATGGTCAAATATCCACATTCTTCGTTCTCATTCAAAAAGTCAAATGGAAGCTGAAATGGTGAGAGACAAAAGAAGACAAACAACAACAACGCAAAAGAAAGCAAGTGGAATACTTACGGAGTGATTAATATGTATATATACATTTATATTCTGTTTAGTAATTATAGTTATTTTGGTGCAGTAACTAACTATTCCCGTGAAGCTAACTTTTAAATTGTGTGAAATAATATTATTGTCCTGTGTAAAATGTCTATCATGCACTTATATATATATTTATTCCTGTTTACGCAGGAACATACCAATTGTACAGGCATGGATAAGTTATTATATAAATTACAGTTTGTTTGTTCAATCTAACATTAGAGTCAGTCAGAACAGTCTGCAAAATAGTCTGTCTGTGTAGCACATTAAGAGATATGGAAATATTGTCTTCGCATTAACAAACACCCAGACTTCAGATGAATGTAAAACAAATATCTGGGAAAAATAAAGCTTGAAGTCAATTCTCCTATATAAGTTTGTTGTGAGCAGCATCCGTGAGATAAAGTTTTTTGATGTATTATTTTGAGTCAATAATGTATTTATTCCATTTTTGTCAGCAGTGATTATAGTTATTTTGGTGCACTAACTAACTATTCCCGTAATGCTAACTTTTATATTGTGTGAACTAATATTATTGTCCTGTGTAAAAATGTCTATCATGTACTTCCAATAATATAAAAATTTATAATTGTAGTTTGTTGTAACTACACGTATAATGGACTGAAAATATCTATGTCATCTTTGAGCAGTCTGGTGACTGAGGAGATGAACACTGCGAGTGTGTTTGCATCGCGCACATCAGCTGGTAGTCTATTCCAAATGACTGAAAACTTATTTAAGAAGAAATTATACCGCATGGAAGTCTGACAATGCTCTATAGCAACTAGGTTGTGATGATTTCTAAGATTGTAACTGATGGCAGCGGTAGGTTTAATTATTGGCTCGGAGGAGTGCAGGAGCAGATTAGTTAGCTTGTAGTAAAAAATCAGGTTTAGCTTAAGACGTCTTTTCCAGAGTGGTTCTAAACTTAGTCTGTCGCAACGTTCATAGTATTCGAGACCACTTTCTAAACCAAGAATTCTAAAGGTGAATTGCCGTTGCACTCCTTCTAGCTTAAGCTTATCATTTTGTCTGAGTCCGCTAAGAATAAACGGGTAGTATTCTAAAATAGGTCGGAAACATACTTTATATAATAAAACTTTAGTTTCACAACAAAAGAAATTGCGAGTTATGCATCCTAGGAGCCTTCGTGTTTTACGTCTGGCATAATCAGTTTGTTCAGAGAACGTTAAGTTACTAGAGTATCTGATACCGAGATCTACGACTGAGTTGAGCTTGGCTAGTTTACGCCCATTTATTTCAAGATTCAGGTCAAGGTTACTTTTGCCGATACAAATCCAGCCGCACTTATCAGTGTTGAACTTTAGACAGGATTCAGTACACCATGTTGCGAGACCACTTAGTTCAAGATGTATTTTAGTTACCATATCGCTTAGTTCATGAGCGTAGCAGGAGTAAACGACTTTGAGGTCGTCAGCATATAGGAATTATTTACCTGAGGTGAAGCAGTTGCAAATGCTGTTAATGTATACTGTAAATAAAAGAGGACCTTGCACAACCCCACTTGTGATCTGCCTAGGATGAGACAATACAGATCCAACCTTGGTTATTTGTACCCTGTTGCTTAGAAACGATTTTAACCAGCTCAGTAATGGATTGCGAATCCCACATGAATACAGCTTCTCAAAGAGAATACTGTGAGATACCATGTCAAATGCCCTAGATATATATATACTTTCTGAATACACTTACTGTATCACAGCTAGAAAATAGTACACTTAACATGCTTGAGACTTTATGGGTTAACTTACACCTAAATAACGCAATAGTATTAATTGGATGCACCTACAGAGCACCTGGCACCTTTAGTAATTACGAGACCCAACTTATTAATACTCTAGAACAATTATCCACCCTCCACTACGATCATAAGATCCTATGTGGAGACTTTAACTTACCAGAAATCAACTGGGAAATAACCACAGGTCCAACTTAACTTGATAAGTTCTTAGGCACACTGGATATACTTGGCAGGAAATAGACTGTCACAACCCCAACAAGAGGTAATAACGTACTAGACTTAATCTTCTGCCACAACATAAGTCCCCTTTCTACCCTAGTAGGTTCTGAGTTTTCAGGGAGTGACCACATAACAGTGCTGTGTGCACTGCCACTTCCGTCAAGTAGCAATGCAGCCCACACCCCTACTTCACAACAAATAACTTACAGGAACTACAGTAAGGCAGACTGGACTCTAGTAAAATCAATGCTAAGATCCTCAGAATGGAGTGAGTACTTCTATACTGAGAGCCTCTCGAAAGCTCTAGACATCTTTTACTATAACTCCAACACATGCTTAGATGCCGTCATCCCATTTCAAACATTCAAGTTTTCCCCACATAGAAAGACATTCATAAAGCCAAAGGATCGTAGGAAACTGAAAAGACTGTCAACAAGTTACTTCAGGCGACACGACTTTAGTACACTAGGGTCAATACTTAGCACTCTTAGCTCCATCTCGCAAGCTCATAACTTGCGTATGAGAAGTGAAGAATGCACCGCGCTAGCCAGCACCACCAGAGTAGGTGCTCTCACAGAAATACTAAAGAAACGAATGAGTCGCCAAAGCCATAACATTTCTCTCCTTATAAACAAGGGCAAACTATACAGCAACCATGCAGGCATGTGTGAACTGTTTAATGAGACGTTTGCAGCTAACTACCTTAAGCCTACAAGTCCACTTCTCGGTTTACAATCTAAAATAGAACTCTCTTCACCTTCAACGCTGAAACAAATCGCTACAGTTCATTTCACTTACTCTAATATTAACCAAGCCGTTAATACTCTTAAAAGCTTTAGTAGTACCGGTTTTGACGGTATACCATCGTATCTTTATAAACACGGTGGTTCTGACATTTCCGTTTTATTACTTAAGATTTCTACAATGTCCCTAGAAAGCCAAACCTATCCAGATAAATAGAAAACCACATTTATAGTACCCAAACACAAATCCGGATCAAAAACTGAAGTCACTCTATCCACTCCTATTCACTCTATATGTCAACGACATATGCAGCTGTTTCTCACTCGGCAAACCATTCATCTTTGCAGATGATCTTAAAGTAGCTTACTCATTCCACTGTGATGACTTAGGGTACTTTCAGAAAGCTGTTCAGGAAGAACTAGATCGAGTAACTGCATGGTCGTCCAAATGGAACCTAAAATTCAACCTTAAAAATGTGGTTGGATCTGTTTCGGTGCACCCTCAATAAATATTAAACTGGTACTTGAATCTATTGACTTGCCTAAACTCCAAAGTGTTGTTGACCTAGGACTCAGGTACTCTAGTGACTTGACATTTTCTGAGCAATTCACCTTTAGAATTCTTGGTTTAGAAAGTGGTCTCGAATACTATGAACGTTGCGACAGACTAAGTTTAGAACCACTCTGGAAAAGACGTCTTAAGCTAAACCTGATTTTTTACTACAAGCTAACTAATCTGCTCCTGCACTCCTCCGAGCCAATAATTAAACCTACCGCTGCCATCAGTTACAATCTTAGAAATCATCACAACCTAGTTGCTATAGAGCATTGTCAGACTTCCATGCGGTATAATTTCTTCTTAAATAAGTTTTCAGTCATTTGGAATAGACTACCAGCTGATGTGCGCGATGCAAACACACTCGCAGTGTTCATCTCCTCAGTCACCAGACTGCTCAAAGATGACAGTGCACTTCTGCGTCTGCATCCTACACCCACTTTTTCGTCCAACATAGATGTTTTAAGTGCATTAAACGTGTAGTTACAACAAACTACAATTATAAATTTTTTTATTATTGGAAGTTGACCATTTGCTTTTTTGAAATAAGCTAAACTCCTTAGGAATACGTAACCCATTATTAGGATGGATTGAATCATTCCTTAACAATAGGTCCCAAGTAGTTAGACTGGGTTCTGTAAATTCTAAACCTAGTCCAGTCACTTCTGGAATAGTTCAAGGTAGCGTCTTTGGCCCCCTCCTATTCACTCTATATGTCAACAACATATGCAGCTGTTTCTCACTCGGCAAACCATTCATCTTTGCAAATGATCTTAAAGTAGCTTACACATTCCACTGTGATGACTTAGGGTACTTTCAGAAAGCTGTTCAGGAAGAACTAGATCGAGTAACTGCATGGTCGTCCACATGGAACCTAAAATTCAACCTTAAAAATGTGGTTGGATCTGTTTCGGTGCACCCTCAATAAATATTAAACTGGTACTTGAATCTATTGACTTGCCTAAACTCCAAAGTGTTGTTGACCTAGGACTCAGGTACTCTAGTGACTTGACATTTTCTGAGCAAGTGGCGACACAGACGCGTAAATCGAGGATGCTCTTAGGATGCATACTCAGGAATTTCCACAACTACGAGGCGAAACTATTATTATATAAAACTTGTGTCAGACCACTACTTGAATATTGTCCATTCATTGTCAGCAGCACTCACGTAAGTGACAAACTTAAAATAGAAAGTGTCCAACGATACTTCACGTCTAAACTATTAGGATTTGACTGCGAAAAGGACTACACATCAAGGTGTGTAACTCTAGGTATCGACCCACTCTGGATAAGACGACTGAGCATTAACCTAACATTCTTCTTTAAAATATTGCATAAAATATCATTCTCAGACAGCAAGGAGATACAGTTCTCACCGGAAGGCTCTTACAACCTTCGTAACCAAACGTGCACAGTATCTAGGAAAAACTGTAAGACAGCACTCCGTACAAACTTCTTCATAGTCATGTACTCTAAGATCTGGAACAGTTTACCCCTAGAAATAAGGACCTGTCACTCTATTATAACCTTCAAACGCTTGCTATATAAACTGTTTCATCCCAATGACTATGTCAATCACACCGCACCATTTATCTACAAAACGCATGAGCTATTAGAACACTATAACGCCTAGGCTTATTACTAAATATTACGACACTAAATAAACTCTAAGACTTCGCAAAATTACATGAGAAACAACTAGATTATGGGTAGTGTTTACTATACAAGGATATACATTTATAAACATTTATATGTACATAAAATAATAATGTCCTTTCCATATTTACATAATTTATCTCCCTGCTGAGCGTAATCTTCTATATATCTCCTGGTCGAGGTCGAACAACCCAACATCTAAACTGAAATGACCATTTAAGTAAATTCAAACTCAAATTCTATGAACGATCCGATGCAACCACTTGAAAACGCTGGCTAACATTCTGTACAAGGAGAATTCTTGATCTGATATATAGAAACAACTGGTTTTCAAGCAGTTTTCAATGTATTACTCAACTTACATGTACAGTCTGCCATGCTGACGCAAATGGCGCTAATGGATAGTTCTAGAATCGACACGGCCCCATTTGATGCGGTAAAACAATCTAACATGAACTTATCTAATTTTCGAATCAAAGATCAAATTTCTTTCCTATTATAAAACTACGATAAGACTGCTGACAAAAATGGAATAAATACATTATGGACTCAAAATAATACATCAAAAAACTTTATCTCACGGATGCTGCTCACAACAAAGTTATATAGGAGAATTGACTTCAAGCTTTATTTTCCCCAGATATTTGTATTACATTCATCTGAAGTCTGGGTGTTTGTTAATGCGAAGACAATAATTCTATATCTCTTAATGTGTTACACAGACAGACTATTTTGCAGACTGTTCTGACTGACTCTAATGTTAGATTGAACAAACAAACTGTAATTTATATAATAACTTATCCATGCCTGTACAATTGGTATGTTCCAGCATAAACAGGAATAAATAAATATATAAATATATAAGGTGAATCATTAAAGTGTAATGAAATAGGCAAATGCAATGCATCATTAATATACGCATTCAAAATGGAAATGCAATGGGAGATTATAATCCCTAGGCTGACAAAGTTCATTTGCAATGTGAGATGGTACCCTATAGGTCTTACTATCATGTTGTCCACTTTTGGTTTAATACAATTATCCACAAGCCAGTTGTTTTTATTTCATACCTTTTTGTGTTTGGTGCACAACCGTACCCTATAGAGTATAGGAATAAAATAAGTCAAATCAAATTCATAAAGAGCTATAGAATGTTAGGTTTGGCGGAATATAATGAGCAAGTGAAGACGTTATTAGAAAATGTAAGAGATGAGGCACTGTTAAGTGATATTCGAAGATACGAAAAAGGAAAGCATGTCAATTTATAAGATGCCCCATAAATCTGTGCAGAGCCCACGTGGTCGCATCTCAGCAATAGGCTGACCAAATAGTATATGTTTAAAGGTAGAAGCATGATCTGTCCAGGCGATCATTATTATTAGAGGTATTGGAAGACATGTTACAATTCGTAAAATAATGGTTTAAGAGTGGCAAAATAGCAAAATTTGTGCACCCTAAGAATACGGCAAAACAGAAAAACATGCAGTGCAGATGCTTACCGCAATTTACTGCAGGTTGTGCGATGAGATAGCACAAGAATGAGTTCGAAATGTCTAGTAAATATATAGATCCGCGAAAGTTAAAGTTTTAATAATCCGGCAAGTGTAACGATGCTTTGGGGTCAACAAGTTGAGGTCGGAGTCAACAACTGTTGCGTGCTCTATTTGACTAAATTAGCGTACACGTATTTTCTAGTACTTCTTCACGTTTATCAATGTGCGTAGACGTTGTGGCTACTCGACGCTCACAACGTAAAATCAGAAGGCAATTGTGAAGAGTGTAATCGTGTATTATTGCAGTAGTCAAATTTCAAAATTGTATCAGGGTAACGTTCAACAGTAAATTGACAAATGTTTACGAAGTACACATAAAATCGGTCTCTGTTAACGTATAATATGAGTATGCAAATAAGATTAAAAAGGTATGTTTATAGTTGGTATAGGGGTACTACAAATCGACACAGGGGCTGCAGTCTCACTCGTAGATAGGAGTCTATGTGAGAGTATAAGACCGTGTTCGTTGAGGGTGCAGACAGTAGGCGGTCACGTGGTAAGAATCGCTGGAGTTTCAGACTGCAGGGTTAAAATTGGAGAGGATTGCGTGACGTTCCCATTCCTGGTTGTACCTGAATTGCGCCGGACAATCCTTGGGGCCGACTTTTTGCGAGAAGTGGATGCAGTGATTACCATGAAGAAAAGGGTTGTCGTTACGAAGTACGGGCGTTTTAGCATGCACGAGAACAGTGAGGTAGCAGGGATTGCGGCATCGGAAGTCCGAAGTATAGCAAAGTTACTCAGCAAATACGACCATCTGTTTACTGGAGATGGGGACCCATACGGTTATTGCGATAAAGTGAATCATGAAATTCCGTTAAGTGGCCCGAAAGTAACGCCATTTACCACGCGAAGAGTTCCATGTCATTTAGAAGGCGAAGTTGAGCGACAGGTGCGAGAGATGTTAAAAGATGATATTATTGAAGAAGCTGATAGCCCGTACAACTCTCCAGTGCTGTTAGTAGAAAAGGCGAATGGGAAGTAAAGATTCTGCGTTGATTTTCAACAGTTAAACAGTATGACAGAATTAAGACCGTGTGCCATGCCAACAGTAGTAGAAACTTTAGATCGCATACAAGGCGCAAATTTGTTTTCAGTTCTCGAACTTCGCTCAGGATAATGGCAGACACCGATACAGCCAGGTGATAGAGATAAAACGGCATTCATCGTGGGTCAGACACAATATCGATTTAAACGCATGCCGTTTGGACTAGCAGGTGCACCGTTCACGTTCAGACGACTGATAACGCTATTACTTAAGAACTTGAAAAACGTTGAGGTGTACGGTGATGATCTCGTCATATATAGTCAAAACGAAAACGATCATGTGAACCATGTGGAAGCCGTGCTGCGACGCATCGAACAGTTTAGACTGCGCGTCAATAAAACCAAGTCTCAGATAGTCAAAAAGAATGTGACTCTTTTGGGACATAAAGTGAGAAATGGCGAGATTAAACCACTACCGGAGAAAAACTTGACGATAAAGACGATCCCGGCCCCGAATTCAAAGAGAAAATTGAGACAACTCTTAGGTAGAGCAGTGTTTTATAGTCGCTTCGTGAAGAACTTCAATGAGATAGCAGCCCCTCTGTACAGGCTACTAGGTGAACCGAAGTTTGTTTGGTCGGATGAATCGCAGAAGATATAATAGAGAAGATTCGTAGCTCAGGTGGATGATTTTGGTGTGGTTGTGTTCTCTGAGCTGGATGGTTTGGTTGCGAAGCTTTCATTGCTCTACTGAGCAACATCTTCAGCGCATACTTCGATGTGAAGTGAGCTTTTAGAATTCTCTATGAGTTTATTAGTCATCTCTTCTAGTAACCTTGAGCGTGATTGGTTGTTTTCGTGTGACATTTCATCCCCTAGTTTGCTTGTCTCGATGCTGGCTGCTTCTTTGGTCTGAATGTCGTTAGTCATTCCTTCTGCTAACCTTGAACGTGATTGGTTGTTTTTGTGTGACTTCTCATTTTCTAGTTCACTTGTTTTGGTGTTGACTGTTTCCTTGACCTGAAGTTTGACTTTGTTTTTGTGTGAATTTCTTCGTATGGATTGGTATATTTTGTCAATCTCTATGTGTCTATTGATTGCTGATTCATCATCAAACGAACAACTACAGGAAAATTAAAAACCCAAGTATACAGAAAACCAACGCACACGGATCAAATACTCAATTACAACAGTAACAACCCAACATACGATAACCAACAAATATTGAGGTAAGTACAACGATTACAAGCGATAGTGAGCTGTTTTAGAAAAGTAAAGGTGTAGCGGTACGTCCAACGTTTGCGTTACATTTTTGCGTGATTCCTTACATAAAATTTATCTTGTTGTAATCCTTGCACAAGTACTCTACTCACTCCATACCTATAACTATTAACTCTCATATCAATTAGTTGTGGTTAACCAAAGTAAAAAGCAGCAAACTCAATCCCCTGTAAAACTGATGACTAATTTTAAGTCGTTGATTGCTACATCAAGCAACGCACTTCCTACAAATGGTTATAGTGAGCCACATAACCCACTTGTATGTCGTAAGCGTCGAGCTGAAACTGAGGATAAAACTGCAATGACAGCTAGTATTAGCACTACTCCCAAAAATTCAGTACCCTCTGCTCATACAGAAACCCTCCCAACACCTTATGTGCTCATCGAAAAGCTCCAGCCTTCAAGCTCTGTTTCAGTACTATCTTCAGAAATAGAACTTTTAAAGTTGTCTATAGGAGAACTTAAGGCCGAGTTAAGGGACTTAAAAAACAATAAGTCAGTAGATCCTGGAATTTCTGAAACCAATACCAAAATATCCAATTTATCAGATCAGATCAGTGATATCAGATCGCATGTCTGTGAACTGACACCCTTAACTATCCTCATGAAAACTGTAGACCTTAACAAACTTGACACGGAATCGATATCTAAGGTGGATAACCTAATTAACTTTGTTACTACAGAAGTAACAAAACGACTCGATGCTAAACTAAATGCTATTGTCTACAACGTTCCGGACAATGAGGCACTAAAAAGGGTAAAGCGCATCTTACTTAGTGAGGCGAAAATGCCCAACTCCAAGACTAAGTGCTACAGGCTGAAGAAGAGTCAACATGAAAAGTGTTGTCCTATTCGTTTTCATTTCAAAACACCGTCTGAGGCCAGAAAATTCATCCACTGCCAACACACCTTATCGCAAGTCAGAAATTATAAACTAATAAAGGTTGCGGTGGACAAGACAGTCATAGAAAGGCGCGTATACAATCATCTCACTGAGTCTAATTGTGGAATAAACAATAGGACATTGCAAGCAGCAATTATACCCAACCCTTTGAGAGACACCGTAGAATCCACCGCACCACCTCTCTCTAACCATACAGAATTATCCTCTCAGAGAGTGACACCAATCGAAAGGCCACAAGATTGTAATCAAATAACCAATAAAACTATACGCCCTATCACTGTAGATATAGACATGTCACTAAATAATCCCGGAAAAAAGTCGAAATCCCCCGAAAGTTGACCCTGTCCTCTCCTAGCCATAAGTCCATTGGTAAAAAAGAGAAGAATATGACCCCAAATCATGCCAACAACAACAATGCCAGTATAAATAAGCCCACATTCCCCACGGTCAATAGTATTGGCACCCACAACGTGCGAAATAGACCATGGCTCACACTGATAACCGACGCCAAAACAATGCCACCCTCAAGAGTACAAGTGACAATAATCAGAACTCGACCACGAACAACTCAGGGCATTCACAGTATGGCACACAAATAAATTTTGATCGGATATATGGTACAAGTCTGCTGGGAACTAACCCACAAAGCGGTACACACGAAACCTTTAAAAGGGCACAACTAGTACCTAACAATAGGTCGAATAATAAACCATGGTCTTCACAAGGTCCCAATCATTTTTTATCCCCTGCGTCCCTGTCAGCGTTGAAAGAACAGCTGGTAGGGATGCTAACACTCCTAAACCGTTAATGCTGGCGCCTTCTTTGCATGAATATAGGAACAGTCTAGTTCACCCGCATCCACTAAGCACACTTGGTACATTCACAAGTATTGGTCAAATAAAGATCCCTACCCCCGTTTCTAGCTTAACTCAAAATCAAAATGCCTAAGCCTATAGCACATCCAGTACTCCAACACTCAATTCTTCACCGAAAACAGCACACACCAACTCGATAGACATCGGTGAGCATTATGCTGAAACTCCTCTTAACATAGGGTCGTCATGTCAAACAGTACTACTGGGTGCTGAACCATATTTGGGGCTGATCAACGAACTTAAATACCTCGAATGCTATTTCAAATCTCATCTTTACCTGATCCTCATAAATGCTAGATCTGTTCTAAATAAACTACCGATGCTCAGAGCACTCACAGTAATATACAAACCCCCTATAATTGTCATCACTGAATCCTGGTGTAATTCGAACATACTGGATGGTGAGATAAGCTTAGATAACTACACACACTCTCGGTGTGACAGGGAAGGTGGTAAGGGAGGGGGTTGTTTCATGTACTTTCTGAATACACTTACTGTATCACAGCTAGAAAATAGTACACTTAACATGCCTGAGACTTTATGGGTTAACTTACACCTAAATAACGCAATAGTATTAATTGGATGCACCTACAGAGCACCTGGCACCTTTAGTAATTACGAGACCCAACTTATTAATACTCTAGAACAATTATCCACCCTCCACTACGATCATAAGATCCTATGTGGAGACTTTAACTTACCAGAAATCAACTGGGAAATAACCACAGGTCCAACTTAACTTGATAAGTTCTTAGGCACACTGGATATACTTGGCAGGAAATAGACTGTCACAACCCCAACAAGAGGTAATAACGTACTAGACTTAATCTTCTGCCACAACATAAGTCCCCTTTCTACCCTAGTAGGTTCTGAGTTTTCAGGGAGTGACCACATAACAGTGCTGTGTGCACTGCCACTTCCGTCAAGTAGCAATGCAGCCCACACCCCTACTTCACAACAAATAACTTACAGGAACTACAGTAAGGCAGACTGGACTCTAGTAAAATCAATGCTAAGATCCTCAGAATGGAGTGAGTACTTCTATACTGAGAGCCTCTCGAAAGCTCTAGACATCTTTTACTATAACTCCAACACATGCTTAGATGCTGTCATCCCATTTCAAACACTAAAGTTTTCCCCACATAGAAAGACATTCATAAAGCCAAAGGATCGTAGGAAACTGAAAAGACTGTCAACAAGTTACTTCAGGCGACACGACTTTAGTACACTAGGGTCAATACTTAGCACTCTTAGCTCCATCTCGCAAGCTCATAACTTGCGTATGAGAAGTGAAGAATGCACCGCGCTAGCCAGCACCACCAGAGTAGGTGCTCTCACAGAAATACTAAAGAAACGAATGAATCGCCAAAGCCATAACATTTCTCTCCTTATAAACAAGGGCAAACTATACAGCAACCATGCAGGCATGTGTGAACTGTTTAATGAGACGTTTGCAGCTAACTACCTTAAGCCTACAAGTCCACTTCTCGGTTTACAATCTAAAATAGAACTCTCTTCACCTTCAACGCTGAAACAAATCGCTACAGTTCATTTCACTTACTCTAATATTAACCAAGCCGTTAATACTCTTAAAAGCTTTAGTAGTACCGGTTTTGACGGTATACCATCGTATCTTTATAAACACGGTGGTTCTGACATTTCCGTTTTATTACTTAAGATTTCTACAATGTCCCTAGAAAGCCAAACCTATCCAGATAAATAGAAAACCACATTTATAGTACCCAAACACAAATCCGGATCAAAAACTGAAGTCACTCTATCCACTCCTATTCACTCTATATGTCAACGACATATGCAGCTGTTTCTCACTCGGCAAACCATTCATCTTTGCAGATGATCTTAAAGTAGCTTACTCATTCCACTGTGATGACTTAGGGTACTTTCAGAAAGCTGTTCAGGAAGAACTAGATCGAGTAACTGCATGGTCGTCCAAATGGAACCTAAAATTCAACCTTAAAAATGTGGTTGGATCTGTTTCGGTGCACCCTCAATAAATATTAAACTGGTACTTGAATCTATTGACTTGCCTAAACTCCAAAGTGTTGTTGACCTAGGACTCAGGTACTCTAGTGACTTGACATTTTCTGAGCAATTCACCTTTAGAATTCTTGGTTTAGAAAGTGGTCTCGAATACTATGAACGTTGCGACAGACTAAGTTTAGAACCACTCTGGAAAAAACGTCTTAAGCTAAACCTGATTTTTTACTACAAGCTAACTAATCTGCTCCTGCACTCCTCCGAGCCAATAATTAAACCTACCGCTGCCATCAGTTACAATCTTAGAAATCATCACAACCTAGTTGCTATAGAGCATTGTCAGACTTCCATGCGGTATAATTTCTTCTTAAATAAGTTTTCAGTCATTTGGAATAGACTACCAGCTGATGTGCGCGATGCAAACACACTCGCAGTGTTCATCTCCTCAGTCACCAGACTGCTCAAAGATGACAGTGCACTTCTGCGTCTGCATCCTACACCCACTTTTTCGTCCAACATAGATGTTTTAAGTGCATTAAACGTGTAGTTACAACAAACTACAATTATAAATTTTTTTATTATTGGAAGTTGACCATTTGCTTTTTTGAAATAAGCTAAACTCCTTAGGAATACGTAACCCATTATTAGGATGGATTGAATCATTCCTTAACAATAGGTCCCAAGTAGTTAGACTGGGTTCTGTAAATTCTAAACCTAGTCCAGTCACTTCTGGAATAGTTCAAGGTAGCGTCTTTGGCCCCCTCCTATTCACTCTATATGTCAACAACATATGCAGCTGTTTCTCACTCGGCAAACCATTCATCTTTGCAAATGATCTTAAAGTAGCTTACACATTCCACTGTGATGACTTAGGGTACTTTCAGAAAGCTGTTCAGGAAGAGCTAGATCGAGTAACTGCATGGTCGTCCACATGGAACCTAAAATTCAACCTTAAAAATGTGGTTGGATCTGTTTCGGTGCACCCTCAATAAATATTAAACTGGTACTTGAATCTATTGACTTGCCTAAACTCCAAAGTGTTGTTGACCTAGGACTCAGGTACTCTAGTGACTTGACATTTTCTGAGCAAGTGGCGACACAGACGCGTAAATCGAGGATGCTCTTAGGATGCATACTCAGGAATTTCCACAACTACGAGGCGAAACTATTATTATATAAAACTTGTGTCAGACCACTACTTGAATATTGTCCATTCATTGTCAGCAGCACTCACGTAAGTGACAAACTTAAAATAGAAAGTGTCCAACGATACTTCACGTCTAAACTATTAGGATTTGACTGCGAAAAGGACTACACATCAAGGTGTGTAACTCTAGGTATCGACCCACTCTGGATAAGACGACTGAGCATTAACCTAACATTCTTCTTTAAAATATTGCATAAAATATCATTCTCAGACAGCAAGGAGATACAGTTCTCACCGGAAGGCTCTTACAACCTTCGTAACCAAACGTGCACAGTATCTAGTAAAAACTGTAAGACAGCACTCCGTACAAACTTCTTCATAGTCATGTACTCTAAGATCTGGAACAGTTTACCCCTAGAAATAAGGACCTGTCACTCTATTATAACCTTCAAACGCTTGCTATATAAACTGTTTCATCCCAATGACTATGTCAATCACACCGCACCATTTATCTACAAAACGCATGAGCTATTAGAACACTATAACGCCTAGGCTTATTACTAAATATTACGACACTAAATAAACTCTAAGACTTCGCAAAATTACATGAGAAACAACTAGATTATGGGTAGTGTTTACTATACAAGGATATACATTTATAAACATTTATATGTACATAAAATAATAATGTCCTTTCCATATTTACATAATTTATCTCCCTGCTGAGCGTAATCTTCTATATACCTCCTGGTCGAGGTCGAACAATCCAACATCTAAACTGAAATGACCATTTATGTGAATTCAAACTCAAATTCCATGAACGATCCGATGCAACCACTTGAAAACGCTGGCTAACATTCTGTACAAGGAGAATTCTTGATCTGATATATAGAAACAACTGGTTTTCAAGTAGTTTTCAATGTATTACTCAACTTACATGTACAGTCTGCCATGCTGACGCAAATGGCGCTAATGGATAGTTCTAGAATCGACCTCGGCCCCATTTGATGCGGTAAAACAATCTAACATGAACTTATCTAATTTTCGAATCAAAGATCAAATTTCTTTCCTATTATAAAACTACGATAAGACTGCTGACAAAAATGGAATAAATACATTATGGACTCAAAATAATACATCAAAAAACTTTATCTCACGGATGCTGCTCACAACAAAGTTATATAGGAGAATTGACTTCAAGCTTTATTTTCCCCAGATATTTGTATTACATTCATCTGAAGTCTGGGTGTTTGTTAATGCGAAGACAATAATTCTATATCTCTTAATGTGTTACACAGACAGACTATTTTGCAGACTGTTCTGACTGACTCTAATGTTAGATTGAACAAACAAACTGTAATTTATATAATAACTTATCCATGCCTGTACAATTGGTATGTTCCAGCATAAACAGGAATAAATAAATATATAAATATATAAGGTGAATCATTAAAGTGTAATGAAATAGGCAAATGCAATGCATCATTAATATACGCATTCAAAATGGAAATGCAATGGGAGATTATAATCCCTAGGCTGACAAAGTTCATTTGCAATGTGAGATGGTACCCTATAGGTCTTACTATCATGTTGTCCACTTTTGGTTTAATACAATTATCCACAAGCCAGTTGTTTTTATTTCATACCTTTTTGTGTTTGGTGCACAACCGTACCCTATAGAGTATAGGAATAAAATAAGTCAAATCAAATTCATAAAGAGCTATAGAATGTTAGGTTTGGCGGAATATAATGAGCAAGTGAAGACGTTATTAGAAAATGTAAGAGATGAGGCACTGTTAAGTGATATTCGAAGATACGAAAAAGGAAAGCATGTCAATTTATAAGATGCCCCATAAATCTGTGCAGAGCCCACGTGGTCGCATCTCAGCAGTAAGGTTGACCAAATAGTATATGTTTAAAGGTAGAAGCATGATCTGTCCATGTGATCATTATTATCTTATTCAAGATAAAGATTCAAGTCCTCACAGAAGTCTCGAGCCATCAAATTGCATAATATGTAATGAAATTAAAACCAAAATGTTTGTGATTATGATCGTATTTAAATGTCAAGTGGCAAACCAAATTAATGTCATATATAGAATAATTCATAGGATGGATAAAACTTGAAAAAGAGTGTGGAATTATAAGATTAGTAGACAAAGCAATAAGAAGACTTAATTTGTCTGAATCGTGCAATGTATTTGCGCAACACATTTCGAACAATCTGATCACACACGGACTTGTCGTGGGAATATATATGAAATTAATAAAGAGGTGAGAGATTAGAAAATAGACTTAGGTCAAGTTAAAAGGACATATTCAAGGTCAAAATAACAATGAAGACCACTAAACCAAATAACACAGGTAATAGTAAAACTGCTATGGTATCAAAACAAAATTTACCAAGGAAGGTTTAATGTGATGACGTCTTCTTATTGCTTTATCTACATTCAAAAAAGAGGGAACTAATTGTTTTAAATTAGTAGACAAAGCGAATATAATGAAAACGTTACGTAATATTGTGTGAAATTTATTAGCATAGAATGTAATGTTGTAAAAAGGAATTGATTTAGAATGACAAGTAGAACAAGAGAAATAGTACCGGGGACAGTTCATAGTAGCAATTGACGTAATAAGGAAGAGTATACAAATTGAATAGACAAAAATGAAAAAATAAAAAGTTGGTAGAGCTAGAAAATGATTGGGGATCACCATCCTTAAGCATAGAGGGATTAAGATCATGAAAGTTGGATGGGTTGAACGAACTTTGTCTGTACACAGAGATCTGACTTTACTGTTTCGATAGCCAAAGCTTCAGCAATACAGAAGAGTCGGGTACGTAGGGATTTGGGTAAACTACTCCTTGCCTTGTAGATGACTTTGAAGGCGGAGGCTTTAGAGATAGGGTGATCATTATCGACCAGAAGTTCAATGATTGCGCTTCTTATTGCTCCACTTCCACTTTTTCGTAACCACGCAGGATAGTGTTCTTGCATCCTCTTGGACAAAACTCAAGTCGAACGACCGAGCAGGTGAAGTGATAAACACACAGGGATAAACGTTTATTTTTTAAATTTTGTTTGTATATTTCATATATACACCTCCTGAGACCTTGACCTTGGCGGCCTGTTTGAATATTTTGGGCTACCATATTCCCTGTACTTTTTGCATCTATTTACTCATATTTTGTTGGTGTTTACATTTAAAATTATGCATTCTAATCGTATCATTCACTCTCGGGATTATATAAAATGCTTAAAACCAAAAAACTTTCATATTTGCAATAAACTCAAGAAAAAGCACCATGGTGGTTGGCAACGTGCTTTGAAATCTTCACCCATACATCAAACCACTGTTCCGGTTATCGTGAGTACCAACTGCCGATCACTGCTTAACAAAATTCTGGATTTTCAGTCCCTGTTGTTATCCGAAACTTATCACGATACTGGTATTGTCGCTCTACAAGAAACCTGGCTCCATGACTCATATGATGACAATATAGTATCTTTAATTGATTTTAATGTATTCCGACAAGACCGTGTTTGTTCCAAGAAAAAATGCGGCGGAGGTATAGCTACATTTATTCACTCAAAATGGTCTATTTCTAACAAAGTTTGTTTCAAATTCTCGAATGACTACATTGATCGGATCACTGTCAGATGTCACCCGAGACACTTGTCAAAATTCAAATTCATTTATGTTTCTAATGTTTATGTCTCCCCTGGCTGTACCATATCGGATTTATCTATGTTCGCAGATGAATTCACCGCTTTTGCTGCAGTTTGCTTCGAGAACTCTTTATCAATAGTGACTGGCGATTTTAACTATTGTGATCACTCCTTCCTTATATCACTTGGCCATGACAATATTGTTAACTTTCCTACCCGTCTCGAAAAAACACTAGATCTAGTATTCATCAATGATGTTGGTATATATGAAGCTCGTAAACATGCTCCTGTACTGAACTCTGACCACTGCATCATACGTGTACTGCCTTAAATATATTCCAAATCACACAAACGTGTCTTCTCTCACCTCTACAGTAAATTTCAACGGAGATGCTACTCACAAGACAATCTAAGCAAACTCAGATGCATGTTGATAGATACTAACTGGGACCTATTTACAGAACAAACATTAAATGACACAATCACAAACACTACAGAATATCTTAAATTCTGTTTCGAAATATGTTGTCCTAAAGAAACATTATTCACTCGATTTGACCGTTTCTCTTCTCCATATCTCAAAAAGCTGCGTAGAGATAAAGAACTGTTGTTCAAAACAAATGGTAAGTCAGGTGTAAAAATGCTAAATACTCTGATAAAACTCGAAATGCACAGACTAAATGTTTTATACAACCAAAGATTCTTGTCATGTAAAACCCCTTCTAGTTTGTGGAAACTTTTCAAAGAAATAACTAGCGGTAAGCAGTGTACTCCTGTCCAATCTCTCAGTGTTGATAATCTTAATAAGTCTTTCACATGCTCTTCCGTCGATATCCTTCCTAATGATACAAATCACATAGACAATAATTTTAGTGGTTTTAATACCCTTGATTTGCTTAAATGTCTCCGTTCTCTCAAGCCTTCCCAAAGCCTTGGTCCTGATGGCGTACCTGCCATTGTCCTCAGGAACTGTGCTGATATTTTGTGTTACCCTCTTACTAATATTTTTAATGCTTCCTTTTCCAGTAATCTTCTACCTTCTGCATGGAAAAACATTAAAATTGTCCCTATACCAAAACAATCTTCTGGTACCGATAGTAAATTTAGGCCTATAGCAATTACTTCTCCTTTTTTAAAATTGATGGAAAAACTACTTTTACTTCGTCTTGAACCTTCATTGAAAGCTTTTAATGACCCTAAGCAATTTGCATATAAACATGGTAGAAGTACTTTGGATGCTGCGGTTGCCTTATATCATGATGTTGTTTCTTGTTTAGACAAAGGTGCCAAATATGTTCGTGGTGCTTTCCTAGACTACACATCTGCGTTTGACCCTGTACCTTGGGGCCTTTTATTAAATAAGCTCTCCTTGACGCACACAGCATCCTGGGCTAAGAGTTGGTTGCATTCTTATTTTTCTGATAGAATGCAGTATACTGCATATAATGGCAAATCTTCTTCTGCTTTGCATACAAAAGCCGGTGTTCCTCAAGGTGCCGTCCTCTCTCCCTTTCTTTTTTCTTTCTTCCTACATGACCTGCCACATTTAAACGAATCCAATTTTGTCAAATATGCTGATGATCTGGCTGTATCACTGCCTATCACTCCCGAGTCTGACTGCTCCAAACTTAATAGCTTTCTGTTGGACATCAGCAAGTGGTCTAACTCAGATGGTCTTGTGTTAAATCCTTCCAAATGTCAGGCAGTTAACTTTACCTTCAACCATCGACGTGACATACATGAACTAGTTAGTTCCCATGAGGCTGTAGCATAGATGGCACAGAAATTGAAACCAAGTCAAGCATTAAATACCTTTGATTAGTTCTTTCCTCTGGCCTTCCATGGTCATCCCACATCTTATTGATCTCTAAGAAAATGTTTCGTCTCACCTTCTACATTAAAAAGTTAAGACAATCAGGTATCAACCAACCTTTAGTTCTGCAATTTTTAAACTCCTGTATTTTACCCATTTTACTTTATTGTTCTCCATTAATCTTTCCTGGGCTTCTTAAAAAAGACTATGCCGTATTACGAAGGGTATTAAATGCTGTGAGTAGGGCTTGTGGTTTGCCACTGCGTGATCTCGCCAATACCATAGTCGAGAGACACGTAAATTCCTGTACAAATTGGGCAAAGGCCGTACTGTCAGACCCTCTGCACCCTCTTTATTCACAACTATCCCCTTGTATCTCATCCGGTAGAATGAGAAGTCAATATAAGAAATTATATGCTCGTACCACTAAGTAGAAAAATTCTACAATACCGTATTTAGCTCGTATTTTATGTGATAAAGACTCTGTTAGACGTGAAACATATAAGTTACTATGTAATTAGCATAGTGAATCGACCCTTTCATTGTTCATCTTTCTGTAATTCTATGGTGTCACCCTTTCTATCGTTTAATCATAGCTTTGCTATTTTTATTTTAGTTGTTATTACTATTATTACTATAATTTTATACTTTATGCGTATTTTTCTCCTTATCGTATACTGCAATCGCTACATATCTGCTGTAAAAACGTTTTGTTATCATTATTATGTAACGATTATTTCGTTTATTTATTTCTTGTTGTTGTCGTTTTTGAATAAATTAGATGCAATATTGTACTGAATGCTGAAAATTCCTTGCTGTATCATTAGTACTGTTTTTGGAATAAAGCAAATTATTATGATAATAATCATTATTACTAATGCTCTCCCCACTTTGAACTGCTTCCGGTATCACGTCACCTATTCCACATTTCATTCATTCCACATAGAACAGATATTTCTATTGCTAAGTTATACCTGTAGTGTTTATGGGTTAATCAAACATTCACCGATCAAGTGAGAATATTGGGGGCCCGCAATAAAGGCTTTATTCGTTTCATAATTCCAGTATAGAATCTGGTTTAAACAAAAATGGAAGATGTGAATAGTGTATAATATAAATGCTAAACGTTTATGATAATGTTCACACCACATTCTTCTCCCCTTTTGTTTGAGAATACAAAGCATAAGGAGTCAATACTTTTAAAATTGTTTAGACTTCGCGGCTTCTCAGATTGTATGGACGAACTCTTCGTTGTTTCTCTAGTGAAGAAGATGGGTTCGGATCAATTTTGACATTTTCACTTAAATTGTCCGTCAAAATAGGAGTTTCAGTATCTGTAGAACGGGTGGATATGTCGTCTTCAATAAGTTGATTTTGGAGGCATTCTGGTACTGTGTCTGGAATCGGCATGCTAACGGGCGATTGAAATATATGTTCTTTTGGTGCAAGATGATGAATAGATACTGTTTCCTCACGTCAATCTGGAAGTCTCACATGAGCATACTTGGGATTACATTCAATCAGTTCAACTTCATCAACTGGAGATTCATATTTAGAACGTACATTACGGCGCATCAAGACCGGTCCAGGAATAGTTAACCAACTGGGAAGAGAAACACCAGACGTTGATTTTCGATTGTACCTGAACATCCGTTCGTGTGGAGTAGTATTTGTGGCAGTACATAAAAGAGAACGGATAGAATGAAGAGCTTTGGGGAGAACAACCTCCCACTCACAGATTGGTATGGACCTAGATTTAGCAGCTAGTGATATACATCGCCAGAGAGTGCCGTTGAGACGTTCAATCTGTCCATTTGATTGGGGGTTGTATGCTGTTGTTCTACTGGTAACTATTCCTTTATCGTGGAGAAAATGTTTTAATTCTGCAGACATAAACGACGATCCTCTGTCTGAATGCATGTAGGATGGCATACCAAACAGGGAAAACAACTGGCACAGGCAATTAATAATAATTGATACTATCATATGCTGGCAAGGAAAAGCGAACGGAAATCTAGAGTACTCATCAATTATCGTAAGAAGATATTTGTTCCGGGAGTTTGAAGGAAGAGGTCCTTTGAAATCAATATTTAGACGTTCAAAAAGAGAAGTCGCTTTAATAAGATTTCCTGTGGATACTTTGCAAAACCTGGGTTTCAGCTCAGCACAAACTGCACAACTAGATATTGTCCTCTTCACATCATCAACAGAAAAAGGTAGGTTCTTAGAACGCACAAAGTGAAGAAGGCGAACAACTCCTGGATGGCACAGAGAGTTATGTAGGTCTTTCAGATTAGTTTCACCCATGACAGAAGCAGAATATCCGCGAGATAATGCATCGGCGACTTTGTTTTCTTTGCCACAACGGTAGATTATATCAAAACTGTAACAAGAAAGTTCTATTCGCCAACGCTGAATCTTGTCATTCTTTATTTTACCATGGTGGTTCATATCGTACATGAAAGAAACTGATTGTTGGTCTGTAATGAGTTGGAAATGAGTACCAAGTAAATAATGACGCCATTTTCTAATAGCTTCGACGATGGCATAAGCTTCTTTCTCCACCGATGAGTGATGCTGTTCACTTGGTGATAGTGTTCTGGAAAAAAATGCAACAGGTCTACCATTTTGTGTTAACGTGGCAGCTATAGCAGTATCCGAAGCGTCGGTTTCAACTATAAGGGGCAAGTCGAGATCCACAGTAGTCATCACAGATTGAGCAAGTTCATTTTTTAATGCTGCATATGAGCTTACAATAGTACCTGGTAATGGAAAGATTTTATTTTGTATAAGGGGTTGAATTTTATCGGAGAAATGAGATATCCATTGTGAATAATACGCAAAGAAACCAATGACTCGCTGTTGGGATTTAAGATCTCGTGGAGGTGATAAATTCCATAATGCTTGAAGTCTATCGGGATCAGGTTTGATCATTTTATGAGAAACTTCATAGCATAGAAGTTTTACTAGTTTAACGCCAATAACACTTTCATTCTCATTGAATGTTAGCCCATATTTTCTGGATGCTTCATAGAACCGGGCAAGATTTTTTGCATGTTGTTCTGTGTTTTCACCACAAATAGTTATATTATCTAAATAAGCAAATGTAGCTTGAAGATTTTCATTTCTGATAATCTGACTGATAACTCTCTGAAAACACGAAACACCGTTTGTGACACCAAAGGGAATACGACGGAACTGATAGAGGTTGCCGTAAGTTTCAACAGCTGTGAAGAGTTTCTCTTCTTCTTTGATGGGTATTTGATGGTAAGCACTCTTTAAATCCAAAGTGCTAAATACAGTATATTTTGAAATCTTTTCAATCATCTCATCAATTTTTGGGAGTGGATAGGCATCCAATAATGTGAAACGATTTATCGTTTGGCTGTAATCAATCACCATTCTACGCTTGTGGCGTTCATTAGTACTGACCAAAACTTGGGCGCGCCAAGGGGAGTTAGATGGCTCGATGATCTGCTCACTGAGTAAATTTTCGATTTCCAGCTTGATGAAATGTTCATCTGAAGTGGAATGTCTTCGTGATTTTGTAGCGATCGGAACACATTTGGGTGTTAGGTTATGAAACAAGGGAGGTGGATCAATATGTGCAGCAACAAGATTACACAGTGAAAATGGATTGTTTTTACCTTCAAATGGAATTTCGAGTTTATTATGCAAGCGTAAAAAATCATGACTTAATAGCACATCAGTACACAGATTTGGCAACACTGAAAGTTTGATATGTGAGTAACTCGAGTCTTTAAAACGTAGATTTACATAACAGTGACCATGAGTATGAGTTGTCAGACTTGTGGAAGCCATTGTGATTGAAGTGCGAGAATGCTCTACCTTTATATGTTGTTTTTGAATGACTGCACAAGAAATATAACTGTCTGAGCTCCCAGTATCTACAAGGGCTTGTAGGGGAATGTCATTTACAAAAAGCTGCACAACCGCATTGGAGAGAGACTGTGGAGCGGCGGCTAGAGTCATGGAAGACAACAAAGAACTAGTAACTGATGTAGTTTTGGTGTACGATTTTGACCGGCAGACCTTCTGATAATGCCCCTTCTTACCACAGAGTTTGCATACTGCATCCCTTGCAGGACATTTAGAGCGAGGATGTCTAGTAAATCCACAGAAGTAGCATTTCTCATTTATTGAAGCAGTCAATCCTGTTTCACCCACATAAGAGTTTAGTTCATTTGATGTATCACTGTTTGATATTGCAGCAGAATTGGAGAATTCGGAAGGATGAAACGAATGTGATTATTGATAAGCCATTTCTAGGGATCGAGCTTGTTCATAAGCAGTATCAAGATCAAGTAATTTGTTTTCCAGAAGACGTTGTCGTATATTATTAGATTGCATTCCACTTATGAATGCGTCACGTATTGCATCATTCTGATTTTGTTCAGCCGAGACAGGTTTGAATGAACAATCTTTTGCCACAGATTTCAGTTTTTGTAAAAATTGGTCGAGGCTCTGTCCAGTTTCTTGTTCGCATGTGAATAATAGATGTCGAGCAAAAATCTCGTTCTTTGGTTTGACATACAGTTTCTCAAGAGTACTAAGAGCGCCGTCAAATGTTTTACATTCAGCAATGTATTCATATACAGTAGGTGAGATATAGTTGATGAGAACATCAAGTTTGTCTGAATCTGGAGTTGAAGATTTAGTGATAAAAGTATTGAATGTACGAAACCAATGATTCCAAATCTTCGAAGATGTTTGGCAATTGGAATCAGCATCAAAGCGTTCAGGACGTAATATCTTGTCCATAATAAAACGAATAAATTGTAGTGTTTATGAGTTAATCAAACATTCACCGATCAAGTGAGAATATTGAGGGCCCGCAATAAAGGCTTTATTCGTTTTATAATTCCAGTATAGAATCTGGTTTAAACAAAAATGGAAGACGTGAATAGTGTATAATATAAATGCTAAACGTTTATGAAAATGTTCACACCACAATACCATTGAATATGAAACCATATTGAGTATAATTCCGAAGATTGGCTATTCAGGTGAATGATCTAGAGGTGATTCTGTGTTCTACAATGGGAAATAAGGCGAGTGTTTTTTATAGTCATATTTAGTTATTGTTAGAATGTTATGATGTACTTGAATTGAAATAGAATTTTAGGATCATTTATTATCCTTCTCTGATTTGCCTCAACTGATTGTATTTGATCAATTACACTCATATCATTAATTCTGAATGTACATGATCCCATATTGATTTTATTCAAATATCTAGCCACACTCTGAGGAAACCAGCAAGTGACATCACTAGACAAGCCCTCGAGTGGAACCCGAAAGGGAAGCGACGAGTTGGTCGTCCAAGGGTGACCTGGAGGAGATCATGTGAAGAGGAGGTGAAAGCATGTGGGCAGACCTGGAGCCAGGTGAAAACTCTAGCAGAGAACCGAACGCAATGGAGACGCATGGCTGAAGCCTTATGTTCCTCTAGGAACTAAAGGAAATAATATTATTCTAGTCAATTCCACCCATGTATATAAATGAAGGAAAAAGGTTGTGTGAGTCACTTGATATGATTATGAGTGGCTATATTTTGTGCTCGAAACGTGGTCACCAGTTAATATTACTGTATAACACTGTGTGACACTTTATCAAAATAAAACCTTATCCATAATGGAGTCAGAGTAGATGTCAGAGCAAAATGTGCCTTGACATTAAAATTCAGAAGAACGGAAAAAGCTACTGAACTCAACAAGAAATAGCAGCTTTTGAAAGCTTGGCGAATGACGAAATCACATACTGGTTGCAAAGGCCGACATGGGTAATAAAACAGCAGTCATGGACAAATCCGATTACATAGACAGCGTCGGCCAATATAATGAAACAGGACCATATGAGGAAGTTAAGAAACCTGGTGAAACTATAGTGAATAAAATAAAAAATCTACTAGTTATCTAGTACGCCGTATGAAGTCATCTTTGTGTGGGTGTAAATGGTTTGATCTTGTGCCTAAAACAAACAATCCTAATAGAATGTATGTGACTATAAAAATTCACAAAGCAGGAATAGCTATCACACCAAAAGTTGACTTCGGGAAGACCACGACTTATAAGATTTGTAAGTATTTAGCATCAGTGTTGTGCCTCATAAAAGAAAGGTCGAATTCCAGGTTACCTAATTCCAGTGTAATGAAACAGAAACTAGAGCAAATTCCTTCAGAAAATGGTGACAAAATTATCAGTTTTGACATGACCAGTCCTCACACTAATGTTCCTGTTAATACAGCTCTGAAGCCCGTTTAGAGTGAACCGAACATTGATCCTGGACTCAAACTTAGGACTGAGCTTTCAGTCAGTGAAATAAGGTGTTCAGTTATGCCCTACCAACACTGTATTTAAATTTCAAAATAAACTATATAAACGAACGATGGGATCATATATATCCTCAATAGTAGCAGAAATATGTATGGATAGTTGGAAACATAAGCCTCCCAGATCGTCTAATCGTTATCCTTGCTTACGGTGGAGATATGTGGGTGACACATTCGATATGTAGAAATCTGAACATATCTCTCAATTTCTCACACACACACACAAACTCAATAGTCGACGCAATCGAATTCACTTCTGAGTTAAAAAATGGCAGTGTGGGTTGGCCATGCTAGACTGTTGAATACAAAAGAGAACAAGATGGTTGGCTATATACCAGCATTTATAGGAAACCGACAACACTCAAATACGTACTTGGACTTTAATTCGGCGAAGATAGATAGGTTAAGTTAAATATCTACGTAATCGTGGCAAGAGCCAAAGTAGTAGGCCCGAAGATCCTAATGCGGAAATTGATCAGATAAAGGAAGTATTACTAGTGAGTTTGTGGAAGCCATAGCTGGAAATAAGGAAGCTTAAACCACCTCTATGCGTTCGCAAAAAACATTTTGTCATCACACTAAACCTACCTTCCTTGGTTCACTTTGTTTTGATCGCCACCAGTCAGGGTAAATGTACTATGTTACCTCTGTTATTTGGTCTAGTCATTCATCTTCATTGTTATTTTCACCTTCAATATGTCCTCCTTTCAACTTGACCTAAGTAGTCCATTCTGTCACCCACCTCTTAGCTCTTTATTCATTTCACATATATATGTACTCCTATGATAAGTCCATGGGTGTGTGTGATGGATCAGATTGTTCGAAATAAGTGTTTCACACAAATACACAACACACGATTCAGATAAAACTGCGTCTTCTTATTGCTTTGTTGAAATCCGTTAAGGGAACTCACTGTTTTAAATGTTTGTATTCTAAATACTAATATGAACAAATGGAAAGAGAGACAACTGATAACAGAATCTCTATTCATTAAAGTCACACCGGAAACATGTAACAAGGGTGACTCAGCAGCACAACTGTCAACAACGTGGAATATAATTCTCAATGCACGAAAATGAATGAACAAAAAGAAAATGAACTGTCTGTGTATGAGTACAAATCATGAATGTGTGAATTCAAATGATGAAACAATTCCAACATTGGTGTGAACACTCACGGGCAGTAGTAATTTTGCTCGAAATATTACCAAAAACAATGAAAACCTCATCATTGTGTGTAAACTATTGAAATATAATTATAATTTATTTTCCAGAATATCTTTAGGAAATAAATAAATCAATAAATGAGGTAATATTGAAATAGAATAAAACTAGCTGAAAGTTACTCACGCAGTTATATCATCCATCCATTGGAACACAATTCTAATGCCATAGAGATTTACTGTCAACTTTGACAATGTGCTTCCAGCTGTCGACCAATTATGATTGTTCAAGCGAAAGACAAGCTACCTAGCTGCGCCACTTCTATGTGTATCTACAAATTTAGCTATATTGGACGAACAACTAGACAGCTCAACAAACGCACCATTAATCAGCACCTTCCTTCCTCTTTCCCTCATGGTTCTGAAAAGGCCGAATAAAATCTATAAGAAGTTCTGTTTTGTCTTATTTGACTAATGATAATGGTCACCAAGTGGATAGAATAAGAAGTGCCTTCAAAGTTATCTATCACATTTCATCGAGCCTCTCGATCAGAATTGGAACTCTCATTTTACACATAGCCGAACTTATAGCCATTATTCAAGAGAACAATCCGAGTGACTTTGCATACAACAAAAGAAGTTTGTTCTACCTTTGTCTCTCCCTAGCCTGGCCTAGGTAAAGTCTAATTAAAAATTCCTCCCTCCCAACCTTTCTCATTTTCGACTTCCTGCGTACTTGTAGGATATTTATTCAAACTCTGATTATCTGTCCACTTCACCTACCTTTCGTATTACGTAACTTTTCAGATTTGACCTAATTATTTATTTATTTATTGAATTGTCTACGCATACACACATATCACCCACTACCTTCGTTATTCTTATCGTCACCTGCTTTCTTTTATTATTTCACGTTCCCAGTAGAACATAGGGCTTCGAACTAGAGACTTGAAGTTTCTGTAGCAGGGTGTATTTTTACAGGATGGGGTTGCTAGCCTCATGCCCAACCTTTCCTCCTTACCAGCTTCCATTACTGGCTTAGCGGAGTAAAGGAGTGCGTCGACCGAGGATAGAACCGCGGACCATGTGCTGGGTCGGCGAGCGTCCTAATCATTATGTCACCGATGAATAGCTTTCTTTATTCTTTTCTATTTGTCGTAGTGGTAGTACAGTGGCTTTATTTCTATATTTCCGCTAATTGTAGCGTCCTAGTCTGTTATTGTGGTGATTTAATGACAGGTTATATTTTTAATCTGCTTTTTCAATGAAATTTTGTATATAAATTATTTTCTGGCGTACATATTGTCCGGTAGCATTATATTCATTGAACTGAGTTGGATTTGCTGCACCTTTAATAAAACAATCTTGATTGATACTGATATCTGCTCAATGTAGCGGATTAAAAGTGGCAGTAATTTCAAAAGTTAAATGTACATGATTGAATTTTTATGAAATCATGCTGGTTTATTTTGGCCTATTTATTGAAATGCCCTAATACCCACGGGATAAATGTGAGAAGCCATGTCAGAAGAGGATATGCCTTGAAATCGCCCAGAAATAAGAAATTACTTCATTACTGTATGATGGTAGATTTAATTGTCTGGCCACTGAAATCTCACAGGAACTTGTTCTCGTGTAAGACGTTTTCATAAATACATTCAAAGAGGGAAAATAAAGATCCGAATAGATTACTTCTATTTGTATTAGCTAAGAACTAACAGTTCACACGTTACTATAACACGTCAAGTCAAAAATTATGTTCCCCTACAGTAATGAAACAAAGAAACTATGGGAACGAACCAACCAAGAACCTGCAGCTCAACAAGTATGTAGAAGAAAATACAGATGGATTGAGCGTACGTTGAAGAGACTATCGAATGACATCACGCACCACACTCTCGAATGGAATCTGAATGAGGAACGAAGACTGGGTCGTCCTAGAGTGACATGAAGGGGATGACAGACTATGAGCGATCATGCCCCCAGTGGAAGGGGGCAGCAAAACATGGTACAAACTGTAGATGCGTTGCTGAAACCCTATGTTCCACTCGGAAACCACAAGCACAATATTAATGATAACGTTACAATGAGTTCCATGATGTGAGTGTAAGTCAAGTATCTTACGTATTTATCTTAAGGACAGCATAGATTTATAAATGATGTGTCAGTGCCAGCACTCACCAACAAACACACTTCCATCATACCTCCATTTCCCATAGTTTTCCGTCAGTCGAATATTAGGAATAAAATATATCGATCAGATGTAGATGTACGGCGAATAAACTCTACACACTGGACGACCAAATAAGCAGTGGTGGATTGATGATCAGAAATCTAGTAACACTTCATTATGTACAATCCTATATACATATGGTTTTTAAAGAAATTATATCCGGTGAGGAAGGGGATTAGATCAGAGGTGTGAATACATGAAATAATAATATATGAAATGCAATCAAAATATTTGTGTTTATAATCATAGTTTAATGTCAAGTGGCAAAATAATTAATGTCATATACAGAATAATACATAGGATGGATTGATTTTTGAAAGGGGTATTCACAAACATTTTAATTGCATTTCATACTATTATTATTTCATGTATTCACACATTTGACCTAATTCCCTCACCGGATATAATTTCTTATAAACTTCATTATGTCTCCAAGATATAATCATTTGGTGTAATTAGGATGATGATATTCCTTTTGAAAGAAATCAAGGAAACAATTTTTATGAGAGATTATATTTGACTTCATTCATACCTCTGAAAATAATGTCGTTTAAAATAATCCAAATGATTATTTACTACTTAAACTCCTTATTAAGTAGTTCAACTGGTCATACAAAATATAGACAGCTTCTGATAGAATTAGTATCAACACAAATAAATAATATTAGCTCGCTTAGTAGGGTATCATAGGTAGCCAGACGCTATACAAATAAATAAATAATGATAATCATAAATCAATGAAATACAATAAAATAAAAAAACACCTGCTGCATAAACCTCATTATCATTATTTTGTTATCATTACAATCATCGTTATTACTGACGTTCAAAACATTTACCACATTATTTGATTCACAAACTCACTGACACGTAATTTGGAAAGTACTTCGACACTACAGCATGCAGTGCAGTGCCCGAGTCTTTATCAACCTCATTCAACAGCTGACTGGCTGTTTGAAAATTTCGCGTGTCAGGTGATCCACAACAGGAAAACTCAGCGAGGTGTTCAAAGTGGCTACAGGAATACGACAAGACATACTTAATTGTAGTGGACTTGATTAAGAGTCAGAGTGCACGTTTGGAACAATGAGTCAGGAATACTATGCACGACCGATAAGAAGGTACCAGAAAAAGTGGATTTCGCAGGTTCAGGCCATCACCGTGTTGGAATCCAAATGGGAAGCGACTAGTGGGTTAGAGGAGGAGATGAGAGATTATGGGCGATCGTGGTGTTAGCAAGCTGAACAGGATGGCAGAAAACATAAGCATGTGGAAATGTGTTGTTGAAGCCAGACCGATGTTCCACTCGGAACCCAAGGGAACAATGATTTTCTCTCTTCATCCCCTTACGTTTCTAGTGGAACAGAGGTTTGAAGTTTCCTTAGCAGTGGTGTTTAGTTTTACGGGATCGGGATGCTGCTAGTCTCATGCCCGCCCAACCTTCCCTCTTTACCAGTCTTATTGCTATCTAAGTGAGGTAAATGAATGACAATAAGAATAATAATAAATTAGAGGAAAGCATGAAGAAGAAGACTCATTGGAGACAACAATATTGTTCACTCATTATATGTTCTAATATTATTCTAATATTAATAAGCGGGAAGATTTGTATCATTCGCTGAAAATAAGTTCAGTCCACAACAACAACACAAACACCTACAACAAAGGCTGAACAGATACATCACACGTCGAAGGAATTGAATCAAACAGCTCGGTGTCGCAGTCTTCCATCTATGAAGCATCAAATTCAGCTTCACACAAGTGTATCCTCTACCATCTTCACCTGTTCTACAAGGAAACCAGGATTAGGTAGCATAGCCAAAACTGAATTATAGTCAACCAAGCCAACCAAAATCGGTTCGATAATGGTTTTTGTTCTACAGTGTTCACGTATTCGACTGTTTTACTGGTAAAAGTGAGGGTTCATGCATTTGTTTTACACCTCGCGGTACGTTCGAATTTGGTGACACTTTTGCACGTGTTTTCGCTGATATTCATTTTTCAGTTCTGCTATATTATCACAAATAATAGTGGGCAAAAACTCTAACAAGCGTATTCTTAGGAACTCTAGTAATGGCAAAGTTAAACTTTCAACACAAGTAACAACTAGTCAGCAAACGACCTTGAGGCCTTTATGATAAGCAGAAACGTATATTTGTAGAAAAATGCATAAAAAATGATAAAACGGTTGCAATGGGTATCTTTCCCGAACATAGGAGAGAAACATTTCCTAATTCGGCATGAGACTGTCAATAGAGAAGTCGCACAGCATTCTACACATATATTCATCTAAATGACGATAAATGAGATCCTTTTGAGATCCATTTATAGCCCTAATTCTATTTTTTAATCCACCCCAAAATCCTTCAATGGAATTTGTATGAGTCTCTGTAACTGGATCCACGAAATCACTGGAATGGCTTACTCCGTGATCAATGTATCCCAGGGATGACAATGAATCGTAGCCTTTCCACTCGTCGGTATGTACAATTGATCCCGGTTTCACAAGTCGCTTTATAATAGGTACCAGAGTAGTCGCCTTCCTGTCTGCTATTCCTTCAACATATCCTTTTCGGAGGGACGTGTTATATAAACCTATGACCCAAATGTTGTTTGCTGTCTGACGACAGCGGTTATATTTCTTCTCATCCACATGGACTACTACGTCGTCCCCCCTAACAACGAAGTAATTGTGTTCATTTTCGATGAGGCGATCTCCCTGCAGTGCTGGTATCCCACTGAACTGTTGAGACGAGGCTGTTCTCCGTCTGGGCAGCAGCAGCTCTCACGGACTGTTTCAGTACCCAGTAATTGCAATCTGGGTTAGAGAGAGATGCGACCTAGCGAAAAAATTTCCTACGAAATATTACCCTCTCTAATACTAACTCTCTTCCAGCATATTCCACAACGATGTACAAAACCATCAGTTGATCTAGTATAGCTTTTTAGAGTCATTAAACCGCCACACGAACAACTTCTCTCCTTTCGAAGCAAGCCTAAGTCCAGGCAATACTGGAAGACACTATCCTCCTCGAATTGCAAACGTAACCTTGTAAGGGCATGCATTGAAATGAATCAAGCGCTATACAATATTGAACTACGTTCGCGAATCTCATTGGATAATTCGAAATCGTTCGCTGATTGGTAGCTATTGGTGTCTAAAGTTTAACTAATTAAGAAAATAGCTTGAGCTTATCTAGTAACGCATTATCATCCCTAAAATCAGCAGTTCACCCAATACAAACACTTCCAACATAATGCTAACCCCTGTAATACAGGTGGAAGATATCCTGTCAGCAAAGGCAGAGATTACTAACTTAGTCTGCATCATAAACGACATACAGCTACAAATAAATGACCTTAGGACGAAACTAAATCTACTTGACCAGGTACCAGAAACAATCTTCCCTCTTAAAAAGGAACTGGGGGATCTCACTTTCCTAAAACTCTTTAAATTGAAGACTAAGCCAACCGATGCTGAAATGGAACATGCTAAGGAGCTAGAGAACGCTTTGGACTATCTGTCGAGCGAAGTTGTTAAGAGACTTGCTTCTAAACAGAACGCCATAGTGTACAACATACCTGACAATGAGCTAATAAAGTCGGTTCAGCACTCCTTGTTAAGGGCTGCAAGTACACCCTGTCAGTGTATTAGACTAAATAAAAGAGTTAAACCGCACATGTTCCATACTTTTCAGGTTTGACAGCTGTATAATAGCCGAACAACTTAGGAAATCTGGGGATACTTTGGCCTCCACTACGAAATTCAAAAATGTTAAAATAGTCTCGGACAAAGTCCCCAACCAACGACAAGTAGCTAAAAATACCTTAGATACGAAGATGATTATACCAGAAATCATGAATAGCATCAGTGCCGAAGTATCGAAGGACACTGAAGCACAAAGTGACACTTGCATTGCACCAGGTGAACAAGCGACACGCGAAGGTGAAGAGAAACCCAAAAAGGGCAGTAACACTGGAATGGGTCTAGAAGTTCGTGAGAACACTTCTAGGAAGGCTACCGACCCCGCACGTGAGGTAGACATAGATGCTTCCGCTAAAGATAACCTACAAATATCGGCAGATAACACTGCAGCCAGGGAATCAGAGGAAGTCCCATCGGCTTGGTGTAAGTCACTGATCATCTCGATATACAAGAAGGGAGACAAGTCTTCTTGTGATAATCACAGAGGGATTAGCTTGACTAATATAGCATCTAAAATCCTAGGCCCAATAATACTGCGTAGACTAAGTGGTGCTCGGGAGACACAAACACGAGAAAACCAGGCAGTTTTTAGGCCAGGTAGAGGGTGTATTGATCATATCTTCACCCTTCGACAGATTCTAAAACATAGGCATTCCTACCGGCGTCCGACAATCATTATATTTCTTGACCTAAAGGCATAATTCGATTCTGTCGACCGGGAGGTTCTCTGGCGATGCTTGGCTGTAAAGGGAATGCCAAGAAAATACATTGCACTGATTAAGGCACTCTACTCGTACTCATGCAGCCAGGTGAGAGCTTATGGCGAGTTGTCATCTGTAGTGGTGACGACTAGTGGCGTCCGTCAAGGATGCCCATTATCCCCATTCCTATTCAACTTCATCGTAGACGTACTAATGGACTTAACCCTAACACACTTCAGCGACTCAGAGATTGACTCACTACCAGGGAATAATCTCGTTGACTTAGATTATGCGGACGATATAGTCCTTCTAGGTGAGGACTCTGACAAATTGCAGAGTCTACTGAACACCCTGAGCAACAATCTTCGTATGTTTGGCATGCGATTCGTCCCTGTAAAATGTAAGATGATGCTGCAGGATTGGACTTCATCGACCCCTAGATTAGAAATAGGAAGTGAAGTGGTAGAACACGTTGACCGCTTCAATTACTTGGGAAGTACCATCAGCCAGTGCCAACGGGTTGATCTCTGACGAAATTTCAGCACGAATACAGAGGGCTAGGTTCTCACTCACCAGTTTTCGCCGTCTCTGGCGTAGACGTGATATCCGACTATCGGCCAAAGGGCGTGTGTACTGCTCAACAGTCCGCTCCGTCCTCCTTTATGGCTGGCTGTGAGACCTGGTCATTGAGAGCAGAAGACATGAAAAGATTAGCTGTCTTCGATCATAGGTGTCTGCGTTCTATCTCCCGCGTGAAGTGGTATAATAAGGTGAGCAATATTGAGGATAGGCGCCGAGTGCTAGGTAAGGCGGGGAAATCAATCGACGAAACGGTGAAATTACATCGACTGAGATGGTTAGGACATGTGCTACGTATGCCTAGTCATCGCCTTCCTCGACGAGCAATGTTAGCTGATATAGGGCCAGGCTGGAAAAGAGCTAGCGGCGGTCAAACGAAAACATGGAACCGGTCAATGAAATTCACAACAGTTAGTCAAAGCCACGTAGGATGATGTAGACTTCCCGGTTGGGGTCCTCGGGATGGTAAAAATCAATGGTTGGAAACAATTGGATACATGGCTCAAAATCGTTCTCACTGGAGATCATCCACTCATTGTGACTTATGATTTTCAATTAAACTGTTTTGTTCTCCGTTACTGCTATTCCTTTGTCTCACACCTCTGTTTACTGTTTGTATTATGCATTTCTTCTACTTCCTTCTCTTGCTTTGCGTGCTACATGGATTGTGGCGACTTGAACTGCCGCACATATGTGCAAAGTTCTATGTCGAAAACCGACCGACCGACCGCAGCCAGGGCCAAGCAAGATAATCTCACTGTAAAAGCCAAAACGAAATCCCCTAAAACCAAGGTCTCTCCACAGGCGTCCACATATCTCCCTTGTGACAAGCCCAACAAGCAGCATGTAAGCCTAAAAAAAAGCTATGCACGCATTACAGCAGGTCCCATAAAGAAGACGGAACACGAGAGTGGAGGTGCTCTTCGTCGAACTAAGAGTAGTAGACAAACTGTGGATGACAGACTACACGAGGTCAAAACTAACAGCAAAATTAGCTCTATCCGCACAAAATCACACTCTAGCAGACACGCAAGAGGAGCCGAGCTGATTAAACAGCAGAGTGAGACTCACAATTTCCGTAATAGCCCAGGTTGTAATATGCCTATAGGCTCATATAACCTGAGAACGGGACCCAGAATAAATAATGAAAAAATATGGGCTACTAGACGGGACACCACTAGGTACGATATGAACGGAAATGCATACTCGAACCCTCGTAGTAGTTACGTAAAGCCTCATCGGCATAACGGGTATAAATTGAATCACGGTCCTTCTATGTACATGCACGAAATGAGTCCACAAATGTACAACTGCGAAAGACTTAGGGCGCACTACCCTCAAAACAACCTAAACACAGGTTATTTCGACCTAGTAAATAACAATTTGCATAGTGAAACAGACTATCTAATGCCGAGGAACGATTCCAGATACCCACGTAATGAGGCCAGAAACCAATATGTGCAACGAGATTATTTTCGGTTGCAGCAAACAATAGCCCTCCTTGCAGCACAGTTTGTTCAGGGAATAGTAGACACGCTGACAATGTCCAATCTGAGAGTCCCTCCGAACATAATATAGGCAACCAGGAGTTAGGGATAGTAACAAGAAAACCTACTAATTAACCTCCAAACAAAACTGGTTTTCTAAAAATTATGCTCTTAAATGCTCAATCTCTCCCTAACAAAATAAATTCCCTTCGCAGCTTGGTATACATGGAACGGCCAACACTGTTCCTGGTAACTGAAACTTGGCTAACTAATGATATACCTGACACAAAGCTGATAATTGATAACTATGACATCCACAGGAATGATAGAGTGAACAAAAAAGGAGGCGGGTGTCTAATATATGCTTCTAAATCCACTGACCCCAATACTTTTACAAACCTAACTACCGACAAACTCCCAGAATCTACGTGGATAAGCATCCACACGAATGAAAATAAAATTCTAGTGGGATGTATATACAGAGCCCCCAGCAGCTCTGAAACGGTTATTGTAGAAATACTAGAGCATGTACCTACTCTGGAATTCCACTACAAAATAATTTGTGGCGATTTTAACCTCCCCGGAGTGAACTGTGATACCTGCACTAGGCCTAGAATCTATGACGAGCTCCTAGAAGATATAGATGTAGGAGGATGGAAGCAGTGCGTACGCCTCCCAACACGACATAACAATATTCTCGACGTAGTCCGCTGCCACAAAATAGAGCCGATCTCGATAGAGGTGGGGGATAAACTCGACAACAGTGATCACAACATACTGTACTGCATCCTACCTCTTCAACTAACAACTAAACACACACCTAAAAATTCCCCGGTTCACTATCAATATAGGGACTGTAGAAATGCCGACTGGGAATTCCTACCAACGCTCTTGAGAAGCTCTGACTGGGATGAATACTTTACCAATGATAACTTAGGAGTAACACTTGATACCTTCTACGATCAGTTCGGTAAGAGATACAATCGCACCCCTAAAGTCTGCCTTAAAGACACCAACTCTGTTCATAGACCGCAAAACGCGATTAAAACTAAGGAAACTGAAAAGGAAATTTTATTGATATAAAGAATTCAGCACATTACACCAGGTACATGAAACATTTGAAAATTTTGAGGAGAGACATAAAATGAAGGCACAACTCGAGGAAAATGAAGCCCTAGGGGGCACCTCTAAAACTCAGGAACTCTGCAAGATCTTGCAAAAACGACTAAAAAAGGGTAAAGACAATAATGTTGGACCACTTGGACCATGAAGGTATAATTTATGATGATGCCCAGATTGTTTGTGAAATCCTAAACCAATGGTTCTCCAATAACACCAAGGCGCATCCGTCCCCAATCCTCGACATAACCTGCAAAAGTAACTACGAGTTAGGTGAAATCAACTTTAATATACAAAATATAGCATCAGCAGGAAAGACATCAAAAGCTAACGGCAGTTGTGGGATAGATGATATACCATCTGTCATATACAAAAGCGGTGGTACGGATATGATAGTACTATTACTTAAAATATTCACCCTCTCACTAGTGACGGAGACCTACCCTGAAACTTGGAAAACACGTATATATTTCCTAAGCATAAAGGAGGAGCCAAAACTAGTGCATGTAATTATAGGCCTATCAATATAACACCTGTCATATCAAGGATCATGGAGAAAGTAATCAAAGACCAAATGCCAGACTACTTTCTAAAACACAAACTCATCAACCAGTCACAACACGGATTCCTCAAGAAAAGATCTTGCGTCACTTGCCATATAGACTTTTTCAACGAAGTCACCTATAGAAGAGATAGGAGAGAACTAGTAATTATCCTCTGTTTCGATATCAGGAAAGTTTTCCACAAAGTCCAACTTAGTCTGTTAGTCAGCAGGCTATGCCCACTAGGAAAACGCAACCCCCTCCACAACTGGATGAAATCATTTCTCAGTGACAGAAATCAGACAACAAAAATTAACTCGATGACCTCCAGGCCTAGGCCGATTAGCAGTGGTGTCATCCAGGGGAGTGTATTGGGCCCCTTTCTTTTCATTATATACATAAACAGTATATGTGAGTGCTTTAGTATAGGCAAGCCAATAGTGTATGCAGATGACTTAAAGGTGACATATACCTGCACAAATACAGATATCGGTACAACTATGAACTCCATACATGATGAATTGACTAAAATGGACATATGGCGTGACACCTGAAGACTTGAGTTTAATGTCGAAAAGTGGCTGGCTGTCCCAACCTAGAACTCGACCTAGGAATTCAGGGCCACAAAATCCCCAGACTCAAATCTATGCTAAACCTAGGACTGAAATATTCACACAACCTATCATTTACTGAGCATATCTCGAAACAAGTATCAAAATCACGCAGGCTTATTGGTTTCCTAATCAGGAACTTCTACAGAAGTGAATCCAGAATACTACTGTACACGGTTTGTGTGCGCCCACTCCTAGACTATTGTTCATTCATATTTAGTAGTATACGCATAGAAGACAAACTAAAGGTAGAAGGAGTACAGACGTACTTCACCCTAAAAGTAGTCGGAACCGAAAACGGCACAAACTACTCTACCAGATGTGAAATTCTAGGACTAGAAACATTATGGTTAAGACGACTGCGACTAAATCTGGTACTCTTCTATAAACTACTTAATCACATAGGATATAACCCTACTAATTGTACTCGGTTTTCAGAAGACACTTGATATAACTTTAGACACGGTAAAGGTACAGTGGCTATAGAACAATGTAAAACAGCCACCAGGCAAAAGTTTTTCATGATTAGGTATGCCCAAATATGGAACAAACTACATGAGGAAATGCGACTAGCAAGCTCACTGCTGTCCTTTGAAAAAGCTCTTAATGACACACTAAGTAGGTTTGCAAGTGATATCAGTGCTAATTTCTATTTAAGAGCTTCAGAAATTATAGGCCCATTTAATGTATGAACTAAGAGACTACACCTGTTGTTTCTTTTGCCTTTATCTATAATTTCAGACAAAAAAGCAGCAGTCATGAAAATAACACCCATACAAAAAGAGTTGATCGAATTATGTCTACCTGATACAAAGCGTGAACCATAACCAACATACGAATGAAATATGAGAAAACAAG